>JAXFYN010000956.1:0-70986 GCA_036172215.1 Camellia granthamiana
ACTTCAATCTGTGAAGCATAATGAGGTTGACATTGAGCTTGATCACCAAGAAAGTTATCACTAATGTCATAATGAGGTTGACAGTGGGCTTGATTACCAAGAAATTCATCACTAATGTCATGTTCATTCCTACTGCAGTGATATATCTTACAACAACTTCACAGAGTCATCTTTGTTTGGTTGCCAGCCATCGAGGGTGTAAGCTGTTTTAGTTATTAATTTTATATATCAGTTCCAATTTTTCATGTCATCGAGAAATCACCCATTTGTATATTGTTCAACAGGAATTTAGTTTCCAGTCATTCATCTGCAGCGAGCAACACGTAAAGTTCCTTATCTAGTAGACCATATACTTATTTTACTTATTTAAACACCAGTAGATAAGATATTATGGGTGACCGAACCTAAACTCATTTTGTAGAATTGACTGGTGCTTCAAGAAGGACCTCCCTTGCTCCAATAAACCCAAATGTAAGCATAAGGATGCCAAACTCTTCTATTATGCTTTGGAGGCGAAGTTTTAACCTTTTCTTTTCTTTTCTTTTTGTAATGATTTGGCAAATTTTTAACTATTTATTATCCAAAGATCCTTGTTAAGTATCCTGTATTATGGTTTCTATTTTATGCAGATCATTCTTTTTTTATCAATTGCGGAGGAGGCAAAATAACCTTTGAGGGGAATGAATACGAAGAGGACTTAGCCACCGAGGGTGCATCATACTTCTATCCTTCTTTGCAAAAATGGGCTTATAGCAGCACGGGGGTTTTCCTGGGCAAGAGTGATGCCAGTTATAGAGCAAACAACTCATTCTCTTTGAAATTGACTGGAGACTATTATGAAACAGCCCGCCTTGCCCCTAATTCACTGAAGTACTACGGGCTTTGTTTGTGTAAGGGTAGTTATAAAGTACTCCTCCATTTTGCTGAAATCATGTACTCAGATGATCAGACATTTAGCAGCCTTGGGCAACGCATCTTTGATGTATCAATCCAAGTAAGTTAAGAGGCCGTTGTACTGTTTTTTTTTTTTTTTTTGAAGAGAATTTTATTGAGGGAAGAAATGAAAAATAATGCATGAATGTTGAGATTTTTGCAAATATGTCTTTACGTTTATTGTATATAATATTTGAATATATATATGATTGTAGGTTTTTTTTTTTTTTTTTTTGCGACGGTAAGAAGATGGTCGCTAATACATTGTAGGCCTTTTTTAAACTTTTTTGCGACGGCAAAATATCAGTCGCTATAAGTAAGTTAGACGGTCGCAAATAGTTTGCGACTGTTATTTTGCGATCGCAAAAAGTATTTGCCACCCCCACATTCGCGACCCTCATTTGCCGTCGCAAGGGCCGTCGCAAAAAGTCTTTTACGACTGTTTTTTTATTATTTGCGACGGCTTGTAGCGGTCGCAAAAAGTACTTTTTTTAGTATGAGATCAAAAGGTGCATGAGACATAGAGGTACTAGTAGTAAATGGCAAGGCAGGTTGTTTTGCAAGTTGACAAGCTAGGGATAGAGATAAGCTATATCTACAATACAAGGAGATAAGTATAAATTTAAATCTAATATATACATTAACACACTAAATCATTTGTCTTCCTTACCTTTTTCCAACAAACAATTTGACAAAATTAGAGCCAAAACAAACAAAATAAGAACCAAACAGCTCTGACCATATCAAACTAAGGCATAAAAACAAAGAAAAAAAAATAAAAAATGATAAAAACTTCATTGCGATTGAATAAAAAAAATGCTACTTTTTTTAAAAAAATATTCCAAAAGCACCAAACAACTACCTACTCACAATCAAAACAAAAAATTATCAAGAATAAACCTCGAGAGTTTAACGCATTCAAAAAATTTGGGAGAGGCATTAAATCAAAGAGCAATTGTGTACATCAAAAGTAAAAAAGAGAAGAATCTTACCTAACCCATTTGAGGTTATGTGTGAAACCAATAAAAAGAAGCAAAAACTCCAATCCACTCCATCAAACACCTCATAGTTAATGATAGTTCCAACATTTAATTCAAAAACAAAGAGAAGAGAAACTAAACATCATTATAACCGAAATGGGGTAGGTGCTGTCACAACACCATGTTGTGACAGCAAAACAAGGCCGTTTAATTTATTTTTATTTTTTTTAAAAGAAAACACAAATTTGGATCACATGCAGAACGGCGCCTCTTTTGCTGTTGAATAACATTTAGGTTTAGGTTGACTTTAGGAATAGCTTAAAAAAAATTAAAAGAAAAAAAAGGGCCTGTGACCACGTTTTTTTTATTTAGTATAAAATTATAATTTTATACTTAGGGTTTACTTTAGGGAAAAAGAAGAAACTTAACATCTACGAAGAAGGTTTTTTTACCATTGTCACAATGATTCATCATCAGCCTCCATCGCCAATCCTCACTCATAACACCATCTTATGCTCAATCACTCTCTTATTTTAGGTATTATAGATTTTTCATGTATATATATGTGTGTGTGTATGTATAATTTATATATGTGTATGTTATTATAGAATCCACACCCTATATGCAAATATGAATGTCACAAGTAAAACTAATAATTACTAGTCATAATCAAAGATCACATTACCTTTTCAATCATAATTAAAATAATAATCAAAATAAGTCACAATTAATATCACAATGAGTGATAATTAGGGATGAAATCAAGATTTCATTATCAGAGGGGTCAAAAGATAAATAATTTTTTTCACCATATACACAAACACAAATGTATATAGAATATGATATATAAGTTATATATATACATAGAAAAAAATTAAATACTGTAGAAGCAATCTCTAATTGGATGAATAAGTTTTTTTTTGTGCAAAATAGAAAGATACTGCAAGTTTGGAGAATAATGAGATATATATTTTTTATATTGGCGGCCATTTTATGTATAAATTGATATATATATATATACACATACATATTTTTTTTTTAAATGCTATGACAAACAATATTTTTCATAGAAATAGGGGGCCATGACTTTCCATGGTCTTCTCCTAATTCCGTCATTGATCATAACCAAGTTATAATTAATACTATAATAAGTTATAATCCAAAAGTGATGTGCCTTATAATTTTTTTTTTATATATCTTACATGTTTATATTGTGATAGTGATGCTTGTAATCAAAAGAAAAAAGGAAAACAAAGAATAAATGTGAAATTGTTGGTTTGAAGGCAAATCTTGATTTTATTTATTTATTTTTATTTTTTTGTGTGAAAATTGAGCTTATTTTTGCTAGGTTTGAAGTTCATGCAATTTGTTAATTACTTCTTCCCCCCTCCCCCCCAAAAAAAAAAATGTTAATTACTTACATAGAAAGTAATGAATCAACTTGTGCATATATTTATATTATTATAAGGAATGGCTAAAAATTAGTGAATAGTTAAAGGGACAATTAATTGTAGAGCTTATTTTAATTAATTATGAAAAATAATAGCAATTCGTTCATTGGCCCTGTTTGGTAGGGCTTATTTCCAGCTTATTTTAGTTTTTAGCTTAATTTAAGTTATTTTGATGTGTTTGGTTCAACTTAACAATACAACTTATAGCTTTTTGTAAGTCAAAAATCAACTTATTCTTTGAGTGGAGGAGGAGAAGCTTAATTTATAAGTCAAAAATCAGTTTATGTTCACAGTTATAAGTTATAAACTGTTAAACTATAAACTATAATCACTTTCCCACAGTTCTACCAAACGGGGCCATTATGTTGTTAGCTTTATTTGTACAACTTTTTAACAATTATCTTTCTTTTGAAGCAAAAAATCGAATTAATTTTTGTATATATTCATTTGTACCACTTTTTAACACTTCTCTTTTTATTTTATTATTAGCTTATTGTTATTAATGGAGGCTGATGGACTTGAAAGGAGTATAGAAGATAATGCTAGATTGTTAAAAGAGCACACACCAAGTCTTGGAACTGAGTTTGAGTCAGAGAAAATTGCATATCAATTCTACAATGAATATGAAAGAATTATGGGATTTAGTATTAGAAGAGATTATCATACGAAAAGCAAGAAAGATGGTATAATGGTTAATAGAAAGTTTGTTTTTTGTAAACAAGGAGAAAAAGATAAACGAAGTGAAATGGTAAAACAACCTCGACAAGACACAAGAACTAATTGTAAAGCATTCATGTATGTCTCTTTACATCGGGAATTATCAAATTGGGTTGTTACAAAGCATTCATGTATGTCTCTTTTTATGCATCGTCCTCAATGTGCTCATATGATGCCATCTCAAAGAAAGGATTCTGAAGCTCAAGGTATAAATATGGAATTAGCTGATGCTACTGGTTTATCACTTAAAGCATCACATGATCTCATTAGTACTTAAGCCGGCGGGAGCGAATTTGTAGGATTCACGCGAGAAGACCAAAAGAGCTACTTGTGTGTAAAAAGACAGAGAGACTTGGAATATGGTGAAGCAGGTACTTTGTTGAGATATTTTCATAAGCAAGCTGCTAATAATCCATATTTTTACTATGCAGTTCAATTGAATGTTGATGAAATGATAACCAATATTTTTTGGGCTGACCATCAGATGATTATAGATTATGAAAATTTTGGAGATACTGTTTTATTCGACACAACATTTCGAACAAACAAAGAGTATCGACGTTTGCTCTTTTTACTGGCTTTAACCATTTTAGAATGATAGTGATTTTTGGTGCTGCTTTACTATATGATGAAACCACAGCATCATTTGAGTGGTTATTTGAAACTTTTTTACATGCAATGTCGAGAAAAAAGCCTAGTACTATTTTTACAGACCAAGATCAGGCAATGGCTAAGGGAATTTCTTATATCATGTCTGATGTTACTCATGGATTGTGTACTTTTCACCTAATGCAAAATGCCTTGAAGCATTTGGGCTATTTGTACAAAGGTAGCTCAACATTTGGAAATGATTTTAAAGCCTGCATTTTCGAATATGAAGATGAAAATGAGTTAGTTGAAGCTTGGAAATCTTTGATTATTAAATACAACTCGGAGGAGAATACATGGATGAAGAAAACTTGGGAACTTAGAGAGAAGTGGGCACACGTGTATATGAAATGGTCATTTAATGCAGGTATGCGAAGCACCCAACTCAATGAGAGCTTGAATGCAAAATTAAAAAATCACTTAAAATTTGACCATAATATTGTTCAATTTTTTACACATTTCGATCAAGTTGTTTTAGACAAGCGGTATAATGAAAGTTATGCTATTTATCAATCTAGACAAAAGTTACCAAGAATAAAAATCAAGAGTTGTCCCATGTTAGTTCAAACCGCGAAACTATATACCCCTCCTAACATTGACTTATTCCATAGTGAGTTTGACAAGTCTCTTTCTTGTCAAGTAAGGAAATGTTGTGAGTTAGAAGGAGAAATTAAATATGTGATTGGTTTGTATGGAGAAGATAGAGAGTATATTGTGATGGGTGCAATGGAATTTGATAATTTAGGAGGCAAAACTCTACAAAATGTTCGTTGTACTTGTCGAAAATTTGAGAGTTTTGGAATTTTGTGTGATCATGCGATTAAAGTGCTCCATTAGATGAATGTTATGGAAATTCCCGATAGATATATACTAGTGCGATGGAGGCTAGATGCAAAGGATTGTTCATCTAAAGACAAAAAAGTTATAGTGAATGAGGTTGATCCCAAGTTGGTGATATCAGCGCGTTATAGACATCTTTGTCCTAGAATGGTAAAATTAGCAGCTCGATCATCTGAATATGATACTGTATATGAGTTTGTGGACAATAGTATTTCTGATTTGTGTGTAAAAGTGGACAATATGATCATTTCACAAAATACCTCAAATGCTTCAAGTAGTGGAGGCTCCATTGACATGGGATTAAATGATATTGATCCAAATTTTGAAAGAGTTAAGGGTTTGAAAAAGAAAGACAATGTACAAAAGAGTGGTAGCAGATTAAAGCCTTGGCATGAAAAGATTGGAAAAAGGACAAAAGTTGTTTCATGACCTTCCATCACTCAGGTATTAATCTTATTTAGCTAAGTAATTTTTATATTTTATATTTTTATTTATTTATCTTACTTTGTGCAATGTACTTATAAATACTTCATAACATCCGTAGAATATTAACCAATGCAACAACAATATAGATGTCCAAAATTCATCTTCAAACCAACCACATGTGAGTTTTTCTTTTATTTTTATTTACAATATATGGTGCAAATATAATGATAATGACACATTGTATTTACTTATAATTATTTAGGATGTTCATACACCTTATTGGTCACAAATGATGAATTTTGGGTATAATATTTTCACGCATGACGTTAATTGTCCACCATCACATCCACAGTCAGTGCTTTTGTCTTCCCAAGTATCATATAGTCCACCAATTTCTCAGGTATTTAATATACTTACATTTGAAAATAAAAAATAGTCAATAAATTTTATTCTACATACATTTGCTTATGTACAATTTTCTTCTAGGAAATTTCAGTTGATCCAACAATGCAAACTTCTATAGAGGCTTCGTCATGTTTGGACAAGGATGAATTTGTTAATTTCTCTAGCAATTCACAGCCACCCCCACAAAATTAAAAGAGGTGACATTTGATTAACATATAACTATTGCCTTATCATTACTGTAATTTTTTACTTTCCAGAAATATTGGGCTCAATCATATTATTGTTTATTCATTTTAATGATTTTGAAATTTAAATTTTGGATGATTTGGTATGTGAAGGAATTAGATTTACAATGATATTGAATATTGAATTTGTTAGTTGGTTCACAATTTAAATTCAACTTTATTTTTTTAATTTTTGATTTAATTTAGTTGTTACAATTATATATATATGGTAGCTACATGTACTTTTTGTATTATATTGTTGTTACATGTTATATAATTGAAATACCATTTGTTTTAAGTGCTTATATTTCAACATTGGCTTTCTTTTAAAATTTAAAGTAAATTACATCAGTAGTTTCTAAATTTTGTCACTTGTGTCGTACAGGTCCTTACACTTTCAATGGGCTCAATTTTGATACTTAATTTTTTAGATTTTTGTGTCAATTTTGTTTAATTGATAATGACATTGGGATTTTTGACAAAAAATAATTAATAAGTTGGTTGATGTTAACTCAGTAAATTAATAAAATTTGTCCTTACGTGGTACATATCGCTCATATGCATATTTTTCATAAATAAAAAAAAAATAACAATTATAATGAATTGAATTAAATTGGGACAAAATAAAAAATATATATGTATAGTTACAGTACCCTGCTTTTGATTCAAACTTTTTTTTTTTTTTTTCAAGCTATTGCTAAATTCAACCTAAATCTAAATGCTATTCTACAGCAAAGGGCGGCCGTTTTGGGTGTAATTCAAATTTTTTTTTTTTTTAAATAAATTAAATGACCTCGTTTTGCTGTCACAGCATGGTGCTGTGACAGCACCTACCCCGTACCCCATTAGAACAACACTCCAAAAATTCCATATAAAACAAATAAACAAATAAATAAAATGAAAATCCAAAAAACCATAGTAAGAGGCAAATGTTCAATCCAAATCCAAGTCCTCATTCCTAAACCTGTTCAAGTAACCACTATTAGGCAAATGCTCGAATTCCTCAACCTATTTATAAATTTGATGAGTTGTGTTCAAAAACTTGGATTCTCTATGTTGAGTGGGGGTATTTCATTCATAATCTTGGTTCAGGGAGCTTTCAAATTTCAATACTTCAGGAGATGATAATAACTTGTTCCACATCTCCTTTATTTTCTTTACTTGTTTTCAAAGCTTTGAAATTTGTGTTGTTGTTAATTGTTTATGGAAATCACTTGGTAATAGCAATGAGAATCACATGAGAATCCAAGAATCATATAAACTTAAGTTTTGTTCTTTGAATTGATTTGTAAGAAAAATAAATTGGTTTGCCAAAGAATGTGTGCAGAAACAAAAAACGAAAAAGCTATGAAAAAAAATTATGCATCACCCTCTGTTTGGGTGTGTTCTATTTTGTCATATATTGAAATACTTGATTTCAAATTGTCATCCAAAATTATGAGGTTTACATTCTTAAAACTCGTATTGGTTATTTACTTGCACCAAATTGAAAACCCAAAATCAATAAAGCTTACAAATCAACAAAAAAATATAAGTAAATCACTACACTGGAAAAAATATTTTGTGCAGAAGATAGGGATCCTTTAAAAATAGAAGAGTAAAAATAAAATCCATTAAGGAAAAAGACTGAGATGTAGACAGAGCAAATCCAAAATTTGACCGCTCAATGCTTGAAACTTTGGGCATGATGGATAATGATTTAGGCTAAAACAAGAGACACTCTTTTTATCCCTTAGAAAATTAGTTAACACATACTTTAGCATAATCTTGAATGCTTCAGCTACCAATTCCAAGACTTCACAAGTTTACACACTGTATCTTTCATAGTAGACCTATACTATTTCATAGAAAAGAAAAAAGAAAAATTATAGGAAACAAATAATAGAGAAAAACAATTGTTTTAAAGTGAAGAACCAAAAGAAAAAAAAAATATTTACAAAATATAAATAAAAAAGAGGGACAAAATAAAGATTTATACATATTCAAAAATATATATAGGTATATTTTTCATACGATATGTTTACATACACACACATGATATAGATGTATAGATATGAAATTCCATTTCCAATAGTAATTGGATAAGACTAAAAGTTACATCATACAATGGTAACAAACTTGACTTTGAAGTGGTGGATGGGTGGAAGAAGTCGAAGAAGAAGGGAGTGCTAATCAAACTTGACTTTGAAAAAGCCTATGACTCAGTAAATTGGGGTTTCCTGCACTCAATGCTTCTGAATTTTGGGTTTGGTGTTAGATGGGTTGATTGGATTATGGAGTGTGTTACCACTTCTCGTGTCTCTGTCCTGGTCAATGGCTCTCCTACCAGTGAGTTTTGTCCGCAGAGGGGCCTTAGACAAGGTGACCCACTGTCTCCGTTCTTGTTTAACATGGTGGCTGAAGGGTTGAATGTGCTCTTGACTAGGGCACTCCAGTTAGGTGTTATTAAAGGGGTGAAAATTGGGGTTGGGGATGTGGTGGTGTCTCATTTGCAATTTGCTGATGATTCCTTATTGCTATGCCAGGCTGAGGTGGAAGAGGTTATTAGCTTAAAAAGGATTTTAAGGTGCTTTGAAGTTATGTCTGGGCTGAGAATCAACTACCATAAAAGCCAGGTTTGTGGGGTGGGAGTTACTAATGGTGTGTTGGGCAGATTTGCTGATATTCTCAACTGTAAGACCAAGAAGCTTCCTGTGCAGTATTTAGGGTTGCCCTTAGGGGCTAACCCCAGTTGTAAAGCAACTTGGAAACCAGTGGTGGACAAAGTTAGGAGTAGACTTGCTAGTTGGAAGAGGAAGACTTTATCACATGCTGGTAGACTCACTCTAATTAAATCTGCTCTTGCATCCTTGCCCGTGTATTATATGTCCTTGTTCAAAATGCCGGTTGGGGTAGCTCGAACTTTGGAGAGATTACAAGCTGCTTTTCTATGGGGTGGATCAGAAGTTAGAAGGAAGGTGCACTTGGTTAAATGGGAGGTGCTATCTAGAAGCTTGGAGCAAGGGGGTGTGGGGCTGAGAAGAGTGAGGGTGTTTAATTCTTGTCTACTAATTAAATGGTGGTGGAGATTTGGGTTTGAAAAGGAAGCCTTGTGGAGAAGAGTGGTTTGCAGTAAGTACAAAGTGGACGCTAGGGACTGGACTCCTCCCCCTTCCACAAATAGCAGAATGTCTAGTGTTTGGCGAGGTATTGTATCCATTACTGAGTTTAACAATACCCTATCAGAGGTGTTCATGAATAACTTTCAGCTTAAAATTGGGGATGGGAATAATGTTAGATTCTGGGTGGATAAATGGTGGAATGGGACAAGTCTTAGGGAGGAATTCCCGGGTCTGTATGGGTTGGTGGTGAATAAAGATGAGTCGCTTAGATCAATGCATGATCAAAAGGTTGCTGATGGTAATTGGGTATGTCAGTTTAGGAGAAGGCTGTATGGGTGGGAGGTTAGTGAGGTCATCAGACTTAGAACCTTCCTGGCAGCTGCGCCTGCTCCTATTCCAGATCAAGTAGATTGTCTAGTGTGGAGTGCATCATCTTCTGGGATTTTTTCTGTCTTATCTGCTTACTCAGGTGTGCTGGCTTCAGCTGGACCTTTGTTAAGGTCTTCCAAGTTAGTATGGATCCCTTATATGCCTCCAAAAGTTCAATTTTTTGCATGGTTAGCTTGGCGTAACAGAGTCAAGACTGCAGGGTACTTACAAAGGATTGGTGCCCTTAGCAACTCCGTGTCATCTTTGTGTGTCTTTTGCACTGGTGAGTTAGAAACTGTGAATCATGTGTTGATTTCCTGCCCCTTTGCGTGGAGGGTGTGGTCTTCTATGCTGCTATGGTGGCATGTTGTGGGGGCCTTACCTGATTCGGTTAATGGGGTTTTACTATGGTGGGAAGGTCAGGGTGTTAACAGTAAAGAGAGAATGATCTGGAGAGGAGTGCCTCTGGTTGTGCTGTGGTCTATCTGGCAGCACAGGAATGCTATAGTGTTTAAGGCTTTGGTTCCTAACTTGGGGGAGTTGTGTGAAGTCATCAAGGTGAGAATTGCTCTCTGGTTGAAACCGAGGCTCTCTAAGCATCTATTTTCTGTGCAGGATTTTATTCTTAATCTTCAGCAAGTTAGAAGCTGCCTCACAGGGAGGACTGTGTAATGCTCCCTGTGTTCCCTGCTCTATCCCTTATTCCTGTAGGGTGCATGCTTGTCTGCAGGGTTGTGGTGATCTTGGTCTTGTTGTTCTTCGTTCTGTTTTGGGGTTTATTTTGGGGCTTGGCCGCTTGCCTGTTGTGGTGATCTGCTTGTCCGTTGCTTGGCTGCTGATCTGTGTTCTGCATGCTTGTCTGATGCTTGGCTTCTGATCTGTGTTATGCATGCTACTCTGATGTGTTTGTGTTGTGCTGGGCTCTTCCTTGTTTGCTGCCCAGCTTTTCTCTCTTTTTCTCCTTTCTTCTCTTATGTCTGTTCTACTCTCTCTTGGTTTGGTTCCTCTCCAAACCTTCCACTCTACTATCTTTGGTGTATTTCCATCCTGTTTGATCCTATTTTTATTGAAGGATTTCTTTTGGCTGTTTCAAAAAAAAAAAAAAAAAACAATGGTAACAAATACTCTTTTCGCTGTACATATTAACTACATTAAAAAACTAAAGTCTAACCTGTATCACAAATTTATTTTCTATACAAGCTTGACATTTTCCACAAAATCATCAAGCTCATTCATATTTGATCCCGCCATACCAGAAGCCCTAGAATTGCAGACTTGGTAATCACATTCTGTCTCATTAAACATATTCAGAGTTGATTATAATAATGCCTATCTTTTTTTTTGCAAATCTCTACAGGTGCATTAATCATGCTAATATCATAAATGCAATTCCATTGAACAACATACAACAAATTTCACAAGCACAATCAACTCCACCAAAACCAAGCAACATCATGAAGATCAGTGAACTGCCCAAGTTGGTCACCGAAATAACTAACGTTCCTTTAATTGACTTAATTCAATTTGATAATTTCTTTGTTTTCCATTTTCATTTGTCATTTTCTTTGTCTCCTCTCTTTGCCCCTTTCAAGTGCACATCATTTCAAATATGAATTAAATATATATTTATATATCTTAATCTCTCATATTTGTTTTATGCTAGAAATCCTAATTGACAGTTATTCTATTGCTCTTTTTTTCTCATATTCACATCTTCAAACAGACTGCTTACTATTGGATACGTGGTTGGGCAAATGTTCCAAATTTTCAACAAAAATTCTGGTATATGAGTTGCTCTAAATGCAAGAGAGCAACAGACGCAACTTCCACTGATTTAGTTCAATTCAATTTCTGTAACCAAAAGGTTCAACCAGAACCTCGGTAAATTATATACTCCTACAAAACATTATTGGAAACTTTTTAAATTATTTTATATCTTTTACCAATTAATTGATTGTCTTTATGCATCATTGTAGATGTAAGTTTGGCATTGAACTCACTGATACAACTGGAACAATAGCTGCAACAATTTTCGGTGTTCAAGCTGAGAATCTTTTCTCAATCACTGCCAAAGATCGGATGCACAATACAAACCTTGTTAGTCTCATACTAACTATATGGTACTTTATACATTTAAAACAAAAATACCTAATAATAATTATATATATCTTTCATAAATGATGGACAGGTTTCTCTCGATGCATTAGGAAACCTATACAACACTGATGACTACTTCATCCAGCTTCGTGCATATCCATTCAAAATCTCTAGCACTATGCAATACAAATTCACTGTCAATGCAATACACAAAGAATGTGCCATCAATACACCGAAATTCCATGAAAGAGCTCCAGATTTAGTCTCATCTTCATCTACAAAAAGAGCACGCAAAGAGCTATTTGCACTTGCATCAGCTTCAACTGGAAACACTTTGAAGCCTTCAAATATTATTGAAGAAGCCACACCCTCAACCACTGATGGCCCAATTGCACCACTTGATGCAAAGAATGCTTGATTTGCTTTTACCACCACTTCTTTTTTGCTTACACCTGATCTCTTTTTGCATAGACTTAATCTCCTTTTAAGGATGTACCTATCTTTTTGTTTGTACATATTCTATGGAGTCAATCCATAACCAAACATATTTAAACTTATGGCACGTAAACAAGTTGTTAACTTTATGTAAATATTTTAACTATAACTTTATGTTTCTATGTGTCAACTTCTTAATTTTTGGTTTAAATTTTTGGCAAAAAATATATTGACTTTGAAAGATTTATATTAGGTAATTTGGTCTATATGATTTCTACACGTGTATTCATTCATATTCATTTATAATTTATTAGCAGCTTTCAAACCCCATCTTGTTACAATTGTCACAGATTTTATACATATTCAAAGCTTGGCAATACGGAGCATCTTACTACAACACGAAAGACCAGATATACAAACCATCAAAAGGTTAGTGCTTTTATTTTTCATTTTCTTCATTTTTTTTTTTTCGGAAAACAAAACAAAGAAAAGTTCAAACCAAGTTACTATCATTCTCTATGTTCTCTTTTCATTTTCTGAAAAACACTTTCCACCATTTGGTTTGTCACCACTTGATCTCAACTAAATGATTTTGTCCGTACCCACTCTTTTCAATTTCTATTAATGGTTTTATTCGTAACACTTGCAAGGTTAGAAATTTGAAACTTATACATTAGAATGCTTCTACTTCAAGTGCACTACTTCTAATTTCAGCTATGGACTTCATGCAAGTGTGCCTAATGGTTTCTGAGTCTTCTCTCATTCAGCTTATGTTATGTTTTTCCTCTTTCTCTTTGTTGTTTTTCATTATTTTAATACAATCTTTCTTGGAAAAAAATCGTGAGAATTTGGTTTCGATTAATTATTTTTTAGAATGAAATGTTGAAAAAAATCAATTCAATTTTTCAAAATATGACTTAACACATATATTACAATTAGAAAAAATTAAATTTCATAACCTCTATGAAGTTTGCAAATATGAGATGTTTTCATCTATAGCACTCAATGTTATTGCTGAACGTGGAAAACAACAAGCTACAAGTAGTGCGCAACAAGAAAACATCAGTAATTAGTAATTAAATATTAAGAATCTTCTTGGATGAATGTAAATTTCAAATTAAGCAATTTGAGGTGGCTTGAACCACGGGTATGAGCTATCGGGCGAAGTACAACGCCTCCCAACTAGTATATATATATATTAGTTTTTAGATGTGGATCCCGAGCAGATGACATATATTAATCACAGAAGCATAAAGTGTGCCATAAGCCATTAATTTATTTATTTTTTGGATAACTACCAATAGGATTTAATAGTTGGACTTAATTTTTATTAAATCATATTGAAAATAAGTTCTCATAAAATTGTTGTTAAAAATAATTTTTTGTGATGATTTTTGATGTATGTCACTATAAAAAATTAAGGTTTTAGAGAGTAAAATTTAGGGAAAAAATTATCGTTTAGGGACCAAATATTTTTGCTGCAAAAAGTGTCGTTATTATATTTTTATCAATGAAAATTAGACATTAGTGATGAATTATTATCTTTTTGAGACCAAATTTTTTGTTTGAAAAATAAACCATTTTGAGACCAATTTATTTTGTCCTTAAAAGTGTATTTATTAGTGACATTTTCAAAATTTTGTCGCTAAAAGTCTTACTTTTGACTTTTTGAGACGACCTTTTAGCTACTATCCTCACGACAATAAAAATTGGTTCCTAAATGTCTTTTTCAACAAAATTTTCACTTTTAAAGACCAAAAAATTTGGTCTCTAAAACTCTTATATGTCGTAGTGTGTCGTTAAAAATTGACAATTAGTGCCTTTTTTTTATAATAGTTTTTATCAATTGTCGCTAAAACTTACAATTAGTGACATTTTTCAGTGATAAATTTTTCAAACTGTCGCTGAAAGTTGAAAATTAATGACTTTGTTATGATAATTTGTTTAAACTGTTATTAATACTTATAATTAATGACATTTTTTGTGACAATTTTTAAACTGTCACTGAAGATTAACAATTAGTGACGTAAATTAATAGTGTTTGATAAAAAAATTATTAATCATTATAAGACATATTGAACAATAAACCTAACCTAAACATAAATCCCCTAATTTTTAGATATTAATCATCAAATTGAATTTATTATTCTTTTGTTTTCATCGTTTTGGTTTTTTTTTTTTTTATTATTATTATTTTTTTTAGGACAAGTCAACCGTAATATATATATTAAAAGAGGAATAAAAGAGTTACATCAGTCAAACCTAGCAAAATCTTTTTGTCGATCCATAAAATAGAATTGACTTCTTTGTCGGGGGTCCCTCGTCTACGTAAAGCATAACAATTGAAAAATGCAAGTAAAAGGTAATGTAAATAAAAATTATAATAAAAACACTGATTTGTAAATAAATATTAATTTTTATTTTTAGAAAATGCAAATAAAATTGTGGATCATTGTTTATGTAGAGCCTTTGACTATGCTTCTCCTTGCACATGAATTGACAGTGGTAAAGTTTAATATACCCAAATAATAACAAATCAATAATATTAAATGCTAAAAATATCCAAAAAATAAAAAAGTGTGAATGATATTCATTTAGGAATTGATTCACACAGGACCAAATTTGAAGCTACAACACAGAACAGATATTATACTTTGAGAATTGAAGACTTTTGTGCTGGGCTACATATGTTTTTGTCCAAAACAAAGAGAAGAATTGAAATGGATCCTCACACTGGTTTGGCAGGATACGATAGCCATAGCCATGGTCAGCTTTATTTATAAATTTAGAATAAGTGAATCTTACACTGATTTGTAAATAAAAATTTATTTATATTTATTTTTATTTTTTAAAAAATATAAATAATATTTTGGATCATTGTTTATGTAGAGCCTTTGACTATGCTTCTCCTTTTACATGAATTGAGGATGTTCCTCCTTCATTGGTGCAATTTGGCTAGATGAATGTTGCAGCGAACAATATGAAATAACCATACGAGAAACCAAAAGTTGGCTGGTAGCGATATGAACTAGACTCATACCCAAAAATCAGAAGTTATGTAGATAGATATTAAGGCCAAGTTTGGCATCCCAATATAAGTGCACTTATTTCATCTTTTTATCTTTTTTGGGTCACATCAATCAACATCTCCTCTCTACTTTTTCTACACATAATACAAGAAAAGTCAAAAAGTGCACTTATTCTAAATTTCCCAAACTTGGCCTAAGGCTTGGTTAGGAAGAATTAAAAAAAGTAAAAAAAATATACAAAAAAGTTTTAAAAAAAATTTATCTTTAATTTTTACACGTTTTTTTGTAAAAAAATTAAAAAATTATTCCAAACATATTAATTTTTTTACCTCATATTTTAATCAAAAAATTAAAAAATTATTAAAATAACTTATTCTGAAACCAATCCTAAGCATATTCTTTCATATCCTATCTAGCTAAAAAGCCAATACATTTTTTATTTTTATTTGTACGTATTTTTGTAAAAGTTATAAGACACTTAAAAAAATCAATTCCTAAAAATGAACCCATCCTCTCTCTCTCATTCAATTCTCTGTCTCTCTCGCTCTCTCTCTCTCTAGCAAAAATATATTTAAATTTTTTTTTCTCTGTCTCTCTCAATCTCTTCCTCTCTCTCTAGAAAAAATATGTTGGAGCTTGTGCATTTTAATATCAAAATAAATTTAGTAAATAATTTTTGTTATTTTCAATATTCAGATTCATGGATCAACCAACACAAGTGTGAATATATTTGGGGGGGATCTTTGACTTCTAACGCCTCGTTCAACAAAAGGTTTACATTTGATAAAAAAAAAAAACGGGGGCTTGGAAGCTCTTCAGAGAGCCAAGCAGAAAAGGTGGTTAAATGTATCATTTTTTTTTTTTTTTTTGATCAGCGAAAAGAAGTCTTTATTGATGAAACAAACACAGTATGAAATGTTACATCAATAAAGAGGAGCTTGGAGCTAGACAGAAGCTCCAAGCGCCAGTTGGTGAGGAACCAACACCAAAAAGCAAGATAAAAGACAAACTAAGGCCTATGAATTGACTATCCAGCAGCATACAACCCAGCAACAGGACATCACAATCCATAATGCAGACCAATCTTCCCATAATGCAGACCAATATACACCAATCCACAGCAACATAGTCTGAGTAATACACCATACCAGCCCAACAAAACATGAAGGACCACACAACAACAAAGCAAAACAGTATTACCCCTAGCAGCAAAATAGCATCCCATCTGGGTAATGCACAAATCCAGCCCAATATATCCCTCAGATCCCACCAACATAACACAGCACACCACAGATCAGTACACCATACCAACACACCCCCCCAAGCACTCCCTCACTTGCCTGAGATTAAACACAAAATCCTGAACTGAAAAATTAAACTCGCTGAAAGCATGCTTTAACCAAAATGCAACCCTATATTTAATTAAATCACAAAGGTCCGCCAGATTTGGAATGGTTTTTCTGAATACACACTCATTCCTGCACTTCCACACAGACCACATCACTGCCAATGGAATCACCCTACATATCTTCCTTTCCTTCTTCTTTAACTTCTCCCCTGCCCACCACAACAATAAACACTCCACGGATCCTGGAATAGCAGCTTGAGTATCCCACCAAACCAACATTTCAGCCCAAACCCTCCACACAAAAGGACACCAAATTAAAACATGAGTCACCGATTCAGTGTCACTACCACAAAACACACAAGCACTAGAATCACTAGAGTTGATCACCCCCAGTTTTTGCAAAAATTCCTTAGACTTAAGTCTTTTCTTCCATGCAAACCACCCAAAAACCTGCACCTTAGGAGAAATATAATTCAGCCAAATCAATTTGGTAATGCTCAACATGGCTCCCATATTATCCACACCCCTCCTGTAAAGATCTGCCACTGTGAATATCCCAGCAGATGAAGCTAACCATGTAGGCCTGTCAACACCCTCTGAGCACTGTACAGAAGCCCCCCTCAGATATTCAAAAAGCCTTGTCAACTCTTGCTTTTCCCACTCATATAGCCCCCTTCTAAACTCAATGAACCAGCCACCCACTACACTTCTCTTATCAGCCACACTTCTTAAGGATTCACTTTTATCCACAGCCAACCTAAACAAGATTGGAAATTCATCCTTCAAGCACACAGGCTGCCACCACATATCAGTCCAAAATCTGATTCTCCTCCCATCCCCCACCTTCAACTTAAAATTGTTCAAGTAAAATTCCTTGAGTCTACTACACTGTTCAGCCACTGCAATAATCCCTTTCCACACTCCCGAGTGCCTGTTAGATGGGGATAGAGTTGGGATCCACCCATCAAGCTCCATCCTATACCTGCTACATATTACTCTCTTCCACAAAGAGTCCTTTTCACAACCAAACCTCCACCACCATTTAATTAATAAACAGTTATTCACGTCCCTAACTTTCCTAATACCCAAACCCCCTTTCTCCACTGATTTTGCCAAGTTATCCCACTTAACCATATGGATTTTTCTAACCAAGGCAGACCCACCCCATAAGAATGTAGCTTGAATCTTCTCCAACTCTCTAGCTACCCCTTCAGGCACCTTGAACAAAGATAAGTAGTACACTGGCAATGCTGCAGTTACCGATTTGACAAGTGTTAACCTCCCTGCAAATGACAACATCTTTCTCTTCCAACCGGCCAGCTTGCTTTTGACTTTATCCACCACTGGTTTCCATGTAACTTTCTTCCTCGGATTAGCACCTAAAGGCATCCCAAGGTATTTTAGAGGTAATGCCTTAGTTTTACAGTTCAACACTGCAGCAAAACTATCTAACAGCTCCTTGGGAACTCCCACCCCGCACACAACGCTCTTGTGGAAGTTTATTTTGAGTCCCGACATAATTTCAAAACACCTAAGCACCCTTTTCAACATCCTCACTTCATCCACCTGGGCTTCACAGAACAGTAATGAATCGTCTGCAAACTGGAGATGCGTTAACAGGACACCGTCATGACCTACCTTAACACCTTTTATAAAATCCAACTGGGAAGCACGGCTCAACAACAAATGAAGGCCTTCAGCCGCAAGATTAAACAAAAAAGGGGACAAAGGATCCCCTTGTCTCAAACCTCTTTGTGGGCTAAACTCCTCCGTAGGAGATCCATTCACAAGCACCGAAAGCCTTGCAGTTGTTACACACTCCTTGATCCACTTAATCCACTTATCTCCAAACCCAAAATTAGATAACATTGAGAATAGAAAACCCCAATTAATAGAATCATATGCCTTCTCAAAGTCTAACTGAATAAGTAACCCCATCTTTTTGGTTAAATGTATCATTGGTAGACACTCAACAAAGCAAAATTCAATCGGATTAGGAGGTGAATATGGCCATCCAAAATATTAAATACTTACGTTGTTTTTTCCAGTTCTTAGTTGTTACTAAGGTAAAATTAATCCAACGGTCCGTTAATGATTTCTAATTATATATAACATTTTCCTATTCTATAATAATAATAAAAAGTGTGAATGCATTTATTTTTCTTTTCTCTCTATAATTGATTTTCACTGCCCACGCAACATGTATACTAATTAAGTAATACTATTACTATTGATTATAAAAATATCATAAAATACTTTATAAAGATTATTCATCCTTTGATTAGTCTTTTTTTTTTTCCTTTTTTTTTATCAATAAAATGAAAAAAAATTAAAAACAATGTAATCCTAAGTGATTTTGGTTTGCCAATCGATTTTAATCCTAAAGATGGGTTCCATTCGTTAGTTCTTGGTTCTTGCAAATCCATTTCAGTTAGTTTTCTTTTTTTTTTCTTTTTTTTTTTTTGTTAATTCCTGAGCATGAAGTTTCTCACTTGGTTTTTGATTCTTGGATTATTCATCAAAAGATAACTATTTACGCAACCAGATTAGTATTTCATTATACCAAATTTCTTATTGCACCATATCAAAAAATTTAAAATTTTGACTCTCGCCTTCCACTTATCATAATACCAAACAGACCCTCCTCTCTTACACAACTTTCCAAACCCTAACTCTTCCAACCACCTTCTTGGGCTGTTACTGCCCCATCTCCGGAAAACACTGCTGCCAGCTCCGGCCTCCCACTCCAGCTTCTCCCCCACCGGCGACCTCCTTCCCTTACCAAATCCTTCCCCTCTCCCTTCCGGAGACCCCCTCCAGGAAGGGCTTCCGGAGATGGTCGTGGGGTTGGGGGAGGTGGAGGAGATGGTGTTGAGGTGAGTGGGGTGGGGCCTGCGCCAGCGAGATTGGTGACGGGGGTGTTAGAGAAATCAGGGTTTTGATCTATTTTGATAATTTGATATAAGTATAAAATTGTAATGAAAAAAATTAGAAAAGTGAGAGTGTAATGACATAAAAATATGGTGTAACTAGAATTACCCTTCATCAGATAGGTTGGGGTGGGATGGTTGAGGTGTGGGATGGTTCTCGTCAGATGGTTGAGGGAGGAACAAGAGAAAGAAAAGGAAATGGTGAGGTGATCACTGTTTATTTGGAAAAAAAAAAAAAAAATTATATAAATATGCATACACAAATATATTCAATAATGGCACAAAGCTATCTGAACGAGAGGTACATTGAAAGTACATACTGCGTGAGAGTAATCCAACAATCTCAGACAAACATAACTAGCTTCAAACTAGAAAGAAAACCAGTTATTGAAAGGACAACAACCTGATGGACCAGGAGACGAGACTAGTGGAATATCACTGAACAAAAACCATCTACAAAATCAAACATGGCGGCAGCCATTGCCTGGCGGACCCGGAATGTAAGTACAACTGGATGGACCGGGAGGCGAGACTGGATCTTTCATTGTTCTATAACCTAACAGAGGTTTTGCAGTAGCGACTATGACCAAGATTATGATCATTATTGTATAGACCCTGCTCACATATGCTCTTGAAACCATCATTTTTGCTGCCACAGAGAAAGAAAGAGAGAGAGGGTGGGTTAGGATTGCGAAATGGATGTGCATGTATATAAAAGCGAGTTAAAAATCAAATGCAGGAGGAGTTTGGTGATACTAGAGATTTAATGTAAAAAATACGAAAATCATAATTTTAATTAAAATAATGTAGGCTATGATTGATTTATTTTTCTTGTTTCAGATTTTTTTTTTAAATTAAAAATTAATTTGGTAAAAAGATTAATAAAATAAGAAACACTTAGAGTGTGTTTGGTAACGTTTACGTTTTCAATTTATATTTACAAAAATTTTATAAACTGGTTTTTGTTTATTTTTAGAAAAACATAAACTACAAACGCGTTTGGTAATTAACAAAATGTTTAAAAAAATTTAAAAATATAAAAAGAATGAGAAATGACAAGTGGTGGCAAGTGGCGGCGGAAGACGGTGGTAGAAAGTGATAACGGTAGGTGGTGGGTAGTTGGTGGGGGTGGGTGGTGGTGGTAGTGGATGGGTGGGTGGGTGACGGTGGCGGGTGGTAGGTGGTAGCGAGTGGGTGGTGGTGGTGGCGGGTGGTGGTGGGTGGCGGATGGCGGGTGGTGGTAGCGAGTGGTAGTGGTGGGTGGGTGGGTGACGGTGGCAGGTAGTGGGTGGTAGCGAGTGGGTGGCGGATGGTGGTGGGTGGTGGCGGATGGGTGGTGGGTGGTGATGGTGGGTGGGTGGGTGACGGTGGCGAGTGGTAGCAAGTGGGTGGTGGTGGTGGTGGCGGCGGCGGGTGGTAGGTAATGGTGGTGGCAGGTGGCGGGTGGTGGTGGTGGTAGGTGGGTGGGTGACGATAGTGGATGGTGGCAGGTGGGTGGAGGGTGGCTGGTGGTGGTGGGTGGCTGGTGGTGGCAGGTGGGTGGTGAGTGGTGGTGGCAAGTAGGTAGCGGGTGGTGGTGGTGGCGGGCGGTGGATGCTAGTGACGGGTGGTGGGTGGTGGCGGGTGGATGGCAGGTAGGTGGTGGGTGGTGGTGGTAGTGGTGGCGAGGGATGGATGGTGGTGGCGAGTGGATGGTGGGTAGTGGTGGCGGGTGGTGGGTGGTGGGTGGTGGTGGCAGGTGGGTGGTGAGTGGTGGTGGTAGGTGGTGGTGGGGGGTGGGTGGTGGTGGCGGGGGGTGGGTGGTGGTGGCGGAAGACGGTGGTGGAAAATGGTGGCGGGTGGTGACTAGTGTTGGGTGGTAAAAAAAAAAAAACTGAAAACTCAAAATGGAAACACATTTTTTGTGTTTTTATTTTTTAGCCAAATTTATAAACTGAGACCACTGATTTATTAATCAAAAATTTTACCAAACAAGTTTTTATTTGAGTTTTTTAAATTTTTGTAAATATAAACATAAAACATAAAACGTAAGTGTTACCAAACAGCACCTTATTATTTTTTATATAATTTTATCTTTTGGGTGGTCATAAATAATTTTTAAAAATTTAAAATAATATTTTTGATATTTATTTTTATCATACTAGTTTTTATTTTTTTCAAATTTTTTTTTGATTTGATTTTTTTTTTTTTTTTTTTGAAACACAAACTAAACAAGGTCATAATCTTTACATTTTTTTTTTTATTTATTGTAATATGATCAGTTCGTCTAGTATTTTTATAAACAAGGTCAGCACTGCAAATTTCACGTATTTTTTACATTAAATCTCTTGTATCACCAAACCCCTCCTGCAATAACCTAATAATCTGAATAACCTAATGATATAATAAAGACATGATATAATTTAAATAAAATAATATTAGCATGTGCGAAACACACCTAAATAACCTAATAATAAACAAATTTTTTTTTTTTTTAGATGTTGAAAAAAAAGGCCTCAAACTGCATACAAAACTACATGGGGGAAAAGAGGGTGGAAGTGTGAATGGAGTACCTTTTTTGTGAAGAAAAAAAGAGGGACAATGCGATATGGCCAAGCCAGCGTACAATTCGAGATGCAGGGTAGCCCTTTTTCAGAATATTTTTAAAAAGGGTATAGATTCTGTCCAGTTTGGGATCGGATTGGACCGTGCTGTTGGGTCCGTGGGAGTCCACCACGGATCCCGTTTTGATAATTTGAACCATTTAATGTGTAAAACTTGTCGAGTACTATATGCCTGTAAAAAATCACGTTGATCGGATATCGATAACTATGTGATCAAATCAGTTTCGTATTAAAAAAATTAGACGGTGAACAAATTAACGGTTGATAAAAAACTGATTTGGCAAGTCAGAAAAATAGATATTCTTGATTTTTGTCTTCAAAAAATTAAAATAAAATCAACTCCATTGATTAAAAAAAATACTTCTCTCCAATCTAGAAATGGACAGGAGGGAATTGAATGAGTTTCGAGATTGTGTCACTCAATATTTTCTATAAATTAAATAATTAAATTATGTTTTTTATTCAACTCATTAAATATTGAGTCATATTTTCTTTACGTGAATCTAATATTTACATTTATAAGTAGGTGTACAAAATCTGAACCATTAACTTATTGGAAAAAGTAATGACGTGGCAAATATTAGGTGCTTGAATTTTGAACACAGTAGTGTTACATGTACGAATTAATATACTAATTAGTGTACCAATATTAATAATGACATTATTATTGATTACACTCATTAATCACATTACAAATATCAAAACCTCTTAAATTATGTTATGTCATCAATTGTTACACTAATTAGTATATTAATTGATACATTTAACATCATTCTTTGAACAGCTCTAAAAAATTTCAAAATAAAAATAAAAACATGGAATGCACTAAATGCAGCAAGTGCGAGCCACACGTCCCTCACTTAGAAATGGATCCCACACAAAAAAAAATGTCCATAAATAAAGAGCTCAAGGGAGGGCTAGACTGTGCGTGTTTTCAAATTTCAATATCACTTTTCCCCTAAAGCCCTCTCTTCTTGTTGTGGGGGTGTGTCTTCATTTTCACCTCATAGTGTCGACATGGGTTGTGAAGAAGAGATTTTGATAAAGAAAGTGTGTGAGATTTATGAGAAACTATCAAAACTTGAAAGCCTCAAACCATCCAAAGATGTCAACATGCTCTTCACCCAACTTGTTCTCACTTGCATGCCACCAAGCCCCATTGATCTGACCAAGCTTTCCAACAAAAGGGTTCAAGAAACTAGGTCTAAACTCATCAAACTATGTGGTGAAGCGGAGGGACTCCTAGAGAACCATTTCTCTACCCTATTGGGAACCTTTGAAAACCCTCTTAACCATCTCAACATCTTCCCATACTTGTCAAATTACCTCAAACTTAGCCTCCTTGAATTCACAATCCTCACCCAATACTATTGCTCTCTGCATTTTGATACATTAATTTTTCTTATGGAAAACTGTGTTCGCTGTGTAAATAATTTGTAGTGCTACTACTATTCACTGTTGATCATTTTATCCTGTGAGATAGACGTCTGCAATTTGAAAGTACCATGGAGATGACGAATCTGTCTTAAGGACACAATGTTAAACACTAGACTTGATTAAATTTTGTTCGACTAATTAATAAGGTTAGTAATTAATTTACTTTCTGTTTTATTATTTATTTTTATCAGATTCTAATTTTGTTTTTTTTGTAATAAAATAAGAATAGATTGTTTTTATTTATTTTTATACTGTTTTAATTTTTATAATCAAACAATCTCTCTTTTTTTTTTAATTCTTTATTTAAATACTTTTAAAGATTGTCCAGGAGCTGGGGGTCTCCAGCATCTCTCATTTGGAAATGACGTTTCCAAGGGTTTGGGACTTCTCAGTAAAGATAACAAAATCCCTCAAAAGTATGTAATTTTGAGTGCTGTTGTAAATGAGAATCAAAAGGCACCACTCCAAGTCTTCAAGTGGTACACCTTTTGTCATCTAGCTGCAGGCCACTATTATTGTCCTTGGAAAAAGGTACCTTCCACCAAAATCCCTAGATTCTGGAGATTCACTTTGCAATCTATGAGCTTGTTTGAGATCATGGCTTTTTTTTAACTTTTTTTTTTTTATAAATTGAAAAAAAAATAATGTGATTGAGAATAATTTTTTAATTAAATAAATAATTATGAGAAAGAAAAATTGATTCATTTGTATGGATTAAATTTTTTATTTTTTGGCTATTTTGGTTTTGAATTTTTGAATTTTTGAATTTTCTTATTTGATTGTCTTAAATGAACTTTTTTCGTATTTATCAAAAAAAAATTTAATGTACCTAATGTAAATATATTTTAAATTTATAAATATATATATATAAATAATTTAATAAATACAAAAATTTACAAAAATGTACTCATTTTTCTTTGTATTTAGTGAATTTAATAAAATCACAAACTTTATATTTTTAAGAGCCCATTACAAAAGTGACTTCTTTTAGTAGTTTTTTAGTTTTTTAACTAAAATATAAAGTGAAAAAAATAAGTATATTTAGGAATAACGTTTTGATTTTTTAACAGAAAAACATGCAAAAAGTAGAATGTATAAGAAGGAATATTTGACTTTTTTTTGTATCAGTTAAAAACTTTTTTGCTAAAATATGCAGCCCCCTATTTTTCTAAAAAGTGAGTTTTTTTTTTTATATTTTGTGTGAGGACCTAAGTGCAAATTTATTGAATTTTCACATCTAATTATTAACTTTTTTCCTGCAAAAAGAATATTTGAAGCCAACCTCTTTCTGAGTTTTCTATTTTGCCCTTATTCATCTTTCGTATTTTGTTTTGTATTTTTTAAATAAGTGAAATGAAAGAATACATTGTAGCAAATCCAAGTATAAAGAGTGCAATTGTTTTGTTGTTTTTGTTTTTTTGAAAATTAAATTTCTTATTTTATTATTTTTAGTGAATTTTTTTTAATATTTTTGTAGCGATTCCAGTTTTAACTCGTCTATTGTGATGTTCCAGGCTAGAGTTGGTATGGTTTTGAACGGTGTTACGTATCTTAGTTTTCCTTGTATTCCCCTTATTTTTGGTTATCGGGTTATAGTGATGTGTTTGGAACAGATAATGTCTCCAAACTTTTAGATGCGAATCCAACCCGAATTGTGCCTTGCAAAGTTATGGCGAAAGTTAATTCTTTCATATTTTGTCACTTCGCTGAATATGTCAGGAGTCAACCTACCCCAGTCAGCTTGTGGGGGTCCAAGGAGCAACACCCCTTGGCGGGTCCGAGGGCAACGCCCCCGAAGCAAAAATTCAAAATGCATTTGAAGTTGTTTGAGCCGCATATATGGAAAATAGGGAAGGGCTTGTTTGGTTACTGCAATAAATGCAGGTGTGGAAATGCAAGTGCGGAAGAAGCGCCGCACGTGCGGTGGTAGGTGAGTCTAAAATTTTGGTCTTTTCTTCTCTTTAGGTTGAGTGTATCTCACTCTTGTTAGGTCTCTCTCTCTCTCTAAAACCCTTTCCTCTCCCTTCTCTCTACATTTTCCTACGCCAAATTGGATCAAAACCTTGATTTCTCAAGATCCATTAGAGTTCTGTCATAGTTTCTTCATCAAAGTTAGTTAGCTTCTCGAGAGTTTCGTTGTGTGCAGTGAAGATCGAGTTTCGACACCGTTGATTTTGAGGGTTTCATCTCATTTCTTCTTCAAAACTTGAGATAGGGATTTTCTTAGAGTTATATATATATATTTGTAAGATCTAGATAATTTTCAAAATCATCCTTCGATATCTTTGAAAATTAATTGTTAATTCAAGAAGTTGAGCAATTTTGAAAGTGGGTTTATCTCTTGTTCTTTTAAAATGATCTTATGGATTTTGATCTTCGTTGATTGAAGAAAATATGATTTTGGAAAGTTTTCTTTCAAAAGATTTGAGTTGTACAGTTTTAGTGAGAAAACCTAGAAATTGGATATTTTTAAAAGAAATTGAAAATTCATGAATGATATTATTATATTTATTTGGTGTGTCAAAATAAATGAATGTTTGGAAAATTTCTTATTTATATTTATATAAATGATGAATTTCTTAGAATATGAGAATTGTTGTTCATTTTGGAAATTATTGTTCAAAACATTGAAATAGTCTTGAAATGACTAATCATTGAGGATACTTGAGAAGAAGAAATTGTGTTATTCCTTGGATGATGAATTGAAATACAAGTATTTATATTTATCTTGTGAAATTGGCATATTAATTCATTTGATTACATTAAATTTTGAAAGTTGATTTGAAAACTTGCATTGAGAAAAAAAATGTTAAAAAATAAGTTTTCATTGAATGGTTTTGGGGTAAATACATTGGTAAGTCTTGATAGGTGGTGTAGATGATATTGAATAAGTTGGCCCGAGAGTCGGGGGTGAAAAATCGAAAACCTGCGTGGATAGGTGTTGAGCCTTCTGGTTAATACCGATAAAAATGACAATTTGGTACTACTCGTATAGTCTTCTTGCAGACACCGACCTAGATATTACCAGAGTTATATTTACCGCCCTTTGAATTAAATTGTTAAGTTTTGAACAATGGACATTTCATGTCATCATTGAGCATGATGGTTTTCAAAAGATGAAGATATGATTTATTTGCAAAAAGACATAGCATGGCTTGTACATTCATCTCTTGAAACTTGAACAAAATGTATATACTTTGTTAAAAAATTTCTACTGAGCTTTATGCCCACCCTACGAGATTTTTGTGCAGGAAAAGATGTGGTGATTCCGCCTAACTAAAGGCGAGAAAATATGTGTTGAAAGCACAAAACTCTCATTTTGTTGCAACTCTGTTTCTAAGCCAAGAGTTGTATTTGTGTTGGTTTGAATAACCATTTTGTATAACTAGGCCTAAGCTTTGGAAACTTGTAAACCCTTGGGGATATCTATTTGTTTATGTTATTTTGATTTGAAGTAAATGTATTATTGCCTGAAACTATTTGCATCATGCAATGCAAGTGTGGAGATTTATTTTCAAATTTACTTTAAAAACCATGGTTATCGTATTATCATTTGGTATAAAAATTGGGGTGTTATAATTTTACTCAAATTTTTTATTTTTATTTTTTAGATAGACCTAATCTACCTACACTTAAAAAATATAATATTTTTTTTAAAAAAAAAACTTTGAAAAATTCACAAAATACAAAAAATATATATATTTAAATTCAATACGTTTATTGAATTTTATTGTATTCAATGAAATTTTTTAAGATTTTTTTACAAATTTTGTATTTTTTAAGTATATCAAGATTAAGCAGATCTAAAAAAAATTAATTAAAATATTTTAAAAAATCACTAAAAATACAAAAATATTAATTGACAACTTTAAAAAATATTTTTGAGAACTCCCAACCAAATTGTTATCCATTCGTGCAATATCATTGGCAAATTGATCATTTTACACAAATAACACTACTAGAAAAACAACTTTTCGCGTCTTTTTTTTTGCGACTGATAATTTGACCGTCGCAAAAAATATTATTTGCAATGGAGAAAAAACTTGCGAGCCCACCATTGGGACTCAGCCCAATTTATATTCTCCTTTTTTCTTAAACTCTCATTTCCCCCAAATCGCTCGATCATTGATTTCTATCTTGCCCTAGACTCTCATTTTCCCCAAATCGTTCGATCATTGATTTATATCTTGCCCTAGACTCTCATTTTCCCCAAATCACTCGATCATGTCTGAGTAACCAGGTTCATTGTTAGATCAAGATCCCTCTCTCGATTTCGCTCTGTAGATCACCATGGTCGTCTAAAGAAGAGATCTCCAACGGTATCTCTCTCTCTCTCTCTCTCTCTCTCTCTCTCTCTCTCGTCTCAGTGAGTTTCTTCGAATCATTCATTCGTATTTCAACTTATTCATCTCTCTACTTCGATCACTTGAGCTCACTGAATTCACTGTAATTCGTATTCAACTTCTTCATCTGAACTCACTGTAATTCGAATCATTCATTCATATTGATTTTTCCAGCAGGTAGTCTGATTCTGGAAACAAGCTTTGGTTTGAATAAATCCTTCCTCATCTGCTATTAATTTGAGAGAAATGAATCGACAAATGAATATCAAAGAGCATTCACATTATCTTTGGTTTGTTATATCTCAGAGAGGATGACGCTATTAATCCAGAACTTATTCAGCTGAAGAAGCGAATTCATCAACAGGTTAGCGTGTAGCACTTGCATCAAAGAATATCTCCCTTTTCTCAACTATATTTTACAGTATTTTTCAAGCAAAGTTTGTTAGTCCAAGCAAAATTGTTGTAACCTTGTTTGAACATTTTTCTCCTTACATATCTATCTGTCTCACTTGTAGCACTAACATGCTCTGTTCTTAATATATTTTACAGTATGCTCCTATAGTCTATAAGATCTGTGGAGGACTTCTGGTGCCACATAATATGCACTTCCACATATTTCATTTCTAAAAAAGAAACATCTTATGAATTCAATGCTAATATTGTTGATGAGATTGAGCACATGCACGATCACAATAATCCATGCGGGTAGCCTTTTTAAAGGATTGAGTATGAAAACTCACTATTGTTTTTATTTTTGTTTTGGAGGATTCATGTTCAATTCTCACAAGAAACGAAATACCCGAGCTTAACCGATACATATGTGAGTTTATCACACTAATTCAAAATTTATTCAAAAAGCCTTGTACTCAACGATAGTGAGTCCTGTCATGAAAATATATATGTATGATCATAGCATTATTGCAGAATTTACATGAGTGCACAACAAAGACTACAGCGGAGTATCAGGTGCCATTTCCAGAACTTGCAAGGCAAAAAAAATCATAACTAGATCATGCTAGCAAGTTTTCTATTTCAAGATAGATTATTGGGATTTTATTTTTTGTGCCTTGTTCTCTGGGTTAATTCACCATTTGAATCACAGTTCTACTGGAAGTGCATAATCAGCATTCTGTAGAGTATCATTACATAATATATAAGATTCTTTCGAGGTATGAGAAGTAGAAAAGCTGCTTGTAGCAATGCCACTTGTGATATCTGTATGGGGAGTGGCATCTGTTGTTGATTATACATACTATTTTCTATTGCTCTCTTGGTTGAAGACAAACTCTATAGTTTATTTGCAAGCCAGCCTTGTTCTTTGTCAATTCTGTTCAGAAAGCAGAGATTTTTATACTATCTTTATCTGATGCTGTTATCGACTGAGTGCAGTGTGGTCTGTGAAGATGAAAAACAAGCAGTAGCTGTGAAAAGTCAGTTGCAGCAGCTTGACAGGCCCATGTACAGTAATCCACCTGTTCATGGCGCACTCATCGTTTCAACTATACTTGGTGATCCAGACTTGAGGAAGTTGTGGCTCAAGGAAGTTAAGGTAATTTGCTGTAATTGGTTTCTCCTTTGTATTTATGATATAGATATTTGTTGTATATGAAGTTCTTGAAGGATATCACTATCCAAAACATCAATAGAATTTGCAAACTTGATTATAAGGGGAGTTATTGGAACCTTCTTTTTATGCATCAATAGAATGGGTTTTGGGTGAAATTAATAGCAAAACTAGTTATAATGTTTATTATTAGGTATTTTGATGGTATCAACCATGTTAGTTGACAAGTTTTTGGTTTTTTCTTTTATTTGAATGTTTTGAAGCAGACCCTATTTCTTTTTTTAGATCTGCACTCTGTTTCTTCAATTTCCTCATAATTAAATTGTTGTCCTCAATTATTTGGTGGTTAGCTTCAAATGAAGATATGATGATACCTTTTGTGGTTACATTGGTGGTTTGATAAGATGATACCTGTTGTTTCAAGTGAGTCTAGTGTGCTATGTATGTTTTTGTGGTCCATTGGTGGTTAATACTTTGAAGAAGCCCTTTCCTTCCAATTTTGATTTTTTTTTTACCTTCTGATTAATACATAATGCATTTCACCACATGGATTGTTATCTTCGCTTAGGTCCAGTATGATTAAGTGATTAAGATCATCTACATGTAGGATACAAAGATAAGGGAGGTGAAAGAAAATGGGTTATGAACCTGGATGAGTGTGTTATGAGGGCATCATGGAACTGGAAACATGCTTGTATGCTAGATTGAGATTCAATGAGACTTTGTACAATGTCATCTTGCAAAATAGTGTTATACAAGTGATGTACCTGTTCATTTTATTGTAATCATTTGGGTTCCTTGAGAACAATATGGTGGATGTTCATGCAGAAAAATTCGATAGAAGTGGCTGTTTAATGATTTGTTATTTTTAATTTACTTAAGTTGATCCTTACTTTACTTTCTATTCATCAGGTACACGGCATTTTCTGAGCTGTTGCCTCTTCTGGCAGCAGGCACCACTCCTTTATTGAAAGTTGAAAGGATTTGCCAAGCAATTAACACCAACAGCCTCACCATAGAGAACTCCACCATATTGTCTAGCCCTTTTGCCACTGTCTCCTTCAGTGCCTCTGCCACCTTTGAAGTTCAAACTCCTTCAAGAATACAGGTAATCCTTATTACAAGCATGAGTTGATTGAATGTAAATTTTTCCCCCCTCCCCAGGCACCCCACAACTAAAAGGGGAGAAAAAGTAGAAGGAAAAAAAAGAGAGTTGATTACAGTCTAAGAAGCACAGACATAGGCACGGGTCAAACACGGGACACAGCGATTTTGAAAAATTAGGCTATGGATACAGCAGATATACAGAACAAAAAAAAAAAAGTTTGAATTTTTTAATATATTTTTGATTGCTATGTATATGAATAAAAATTTAGGGCACAGAGATATAAGTGACATCAATTATATGTGGGTTTATTTCCTTTTTTTTTTTGTTGCTTTTCCCCTCTTTGTTTCCATACATTTTACTTTGACCCAAATCTGCTTTTTAAAATTATTAAAAAAATACTCACAATGGTGTCCTAAGGCTTGTCCAAATATAGGACACACCTCTGTGAAGTGTCCCTAACGTGTCTTGCAAAATCAATAATAAAAAAGTTGGACACGGACACGGAACCCATTTTGAAGTGTATGTGTCTTGCAAAATCAATCCCCTCCCCCTTTTTTTTTTCCTTATTTCCCAAATCTGAGCTCTCTCTTTCTCTCCCTCTCAAAATCTCACAGCCTCTCTCGCTCGAATTTGTAAGTTCATTATAATTGGCATTCTTACAGAGATTCATAGTTTCTAGATTTTAAGTTAATATTGATTTGATATCTCTAAACATAGAAATGTTTTATTTGTGTTCTTATTCTTGAATTAAGTAGTTTTGCCATTTTATTTAATTTGACATGTTATATTATATTCGGAGATTGTAGTTTAAAATGGAAAGACTTGACACATTGTTTGTTATGGTAGTTTTGTTTTCTGTTTTTGAAGAAAACTAAGAACTCTAATTTTTGTGCATACCAAAATTATCGTTCGGATTTTATGAAACAAATTTTCTTTAAGATTTGCTGTCTAGGATCTGTTTGAGTCCTAGAAATTATTGGGGAACAAAGTGGATGTAAATTAAATCACATTAAAGTCATCTTTTGGTTTATTTTCCCCCCATTCTGTTAGGTAGTTTTATATGATTTTGGTAGTATGTGCTTTTTGCTTGCAGAGACCTGAGCTTCAACATGTTGACTGGTCAAATTCCGGGAACACTTCAGAGTTCTAATCTAAATTATATGTAAGCAACTAATTTTCAAATAGTTACCTCTTTTGCTAATTATGTTTCAAGTTGGTTGTTTGATTCATGATTGATTTTTATTCAATGTTAGATATAATATTGTCTACTGATGTAGGCTTCTGACTAGCAACTCACTAAGTGGAGCAGTACCCGATTGGATTCTTAACAGCAAAAATTATATGTTAGTATTTCTCCAATCTTCTGATTATTATTTTTGGCTACAAAAGATGGTTACCCATGCATTTTCCATACTTCAATCTGTGAAGCATAATGAGGTTGACATTGAGCTTGATCACCAAGAAAGTTATCACTAATGTCATAATGAGGTTGACAGTGGGCTTGATTACCAAGAAATTCATCACTAATGTCATGTTCATTCCTACTGCAGTGATATATCTTACAACAACTTCACAGAGTCATCTTTGTTTGGTTGCCAGCCATCGAGGGTGTAAGCTGTTTTAGTTATTAATTTTATATATCAGTTCCAATTTTTCATGTCATCGAGAAATCACCCATTTGTATATTGTTCAACAGGAATTTAGTTTCCAGTCATTCATCTGCAGCGAGCAACACGTAAAGTTCCTTATCTAGTAGACCATATACTTATTTTACTTATTTAAACACCAGTAGATAAGATATTATGGGTGACCGAACCTAAACTCATTTTGTAGAATTGACTGGTGCTTCAAGAAGGACCTCCCTTGCTCCAATAAACCCAAATGTAAGCATAAGGATGCCAAACTCTTCTATTATGCTTTGGAGGCGAAGTTTTAACCTTTTCTTTTCTTTTCTTTTTGTAATGATTTGGCAAATTTTTAACTATTTATTATCCAAAGATCCTTGTTAAGTATCCTGTATTATGGTTTCTATTTTATGCAGATCATTCTTTTTTTATCAATTGCGGAGGAGGCAAAATAACCTTTGAGGGGAATGAATACGAAGAGGACTTAGCCACCGAGGGTGCATCATACTTCTATCCTTCTTTGCAAAAATGGGCTTATAGCAGCACGGGGGTTTTCCTGGGCAAGAGTGATGCCAGTTATAGAGCAAACAACTCATTCTCTTTGAAATTGACTGGAGACTATTATGAAACAGCCCGCCTTGCCCCTAATTCACTGAAGTACTACGGGCTTTGTTTGTGTAAGGGTAGTTATAAAGTACTCCTCCATTTTGCTGAAATCATGTACTCAGATGATCAGACATTTAGCAGCCTTGGGCAACGCATCTTTGATGTATCAATCCAAGTAAGTTAAGAGGCCGTTGTACTGTTTTTTTTTTTTTTTTTGAAGAGAATTTTATTGAGGGAAGAAATGAAAAATAATGCATGAATGTTGAGATTTTTGCAAATATGTCTTTACGTTTATTGTATATAATATTTGAATATATATATGATTGTAGGTTTTTTTTTTTTTTTTTTTGCGACGGTAAGAAGATGGTCGCTAATACATTGTAGGCCTTTTTTAAACTTTTTTGCGACGGCAAAATATCAGTCGCTATAAGTAAGTTAGACGGTCGCAAATAGTTTGCGACTGTTATTTTGCGATCGCAAAAAGTATTTGCCACCCCCACATTCGCGACCCTCATTTGCCGTCGCAAGGGCCGTCGCAAAAAGTCTTTTACGACTGTTTTTTTATTATTTGCGACGGCTTGTAGCGGTCGCAAAAAGTACTTTTTTTAGTATGAGATCAAAAGGTGCATGAGACATAGAGGTACTAGTAGTAAATGGCAAGGCAGGTTGTTTTGCAAGTTGACAAGCTAGGGATAGAGATAAGCTATATCTACAATACAAGGAGATAAGTATAAATTTAAATCTAATATATACATTAACACACTAAATCATTTGTCTTCCTTACCTTTTTCCAACAAACAATTTGACAAAATTAGAGCCAAAACAAACAAAATAAGAACCAAACAGCTCTGACCATATCAAACTAAGGCATAAAAACAAAGAAAAAAAAATAAAAAATGATAAAAACTTCATTGCGATTGAATAAAAAAAATGCTACTTTTTTTAAAAAAATATTCCAAAAGCACCAAACAACTACCTACTCACAATCAAAACAAAAAATTATCAAGAATAAACCTCGAGAGTTTAACGCATTCAAAAAATTTGGGAGAGGCATTAAATCAAAGAGCAATTGTGTACATCAAAAGTAAAAAAGAGAAGAATCTTACCTAACCCATTTGAGGTTATGTGTGAAACCAATAAAAAGAAGCAAAAACTCCAATCCACTCCATCAAACACCTCATAGTTAATGATAGTTCCAACATTTAATTCAAAAACAAAGAGAAGAGAAACTAAACATCATTATAACCGAAATGGGGTAGGTGCTGTCACAACACCATGTTGTGACAGCAAAACAAGGCCGTTTAATTTATTTTTATTTTTTTTAAAAGAAAACACAAATTTGGATCACATGCAGAACGGCGCCTCTTTTGCTGTTGAATAACATTTAGGTTTAGGTTGACTTTAGGAATAGCTTAAAAAAAATTAAAAGAAAAAAAAGGGCCTGTGACCACGTTTTTTTTATTTAGTATAAAATTATAATTTTATACTTAGGGTTTACTTTAGGGAAAAAGAAGAAACTTAACATCTACGAAGAAGGTTTTTTTACCATTGTCACAATGATTCATCATCAGCCTCCATCGCCAATCCTCACTCATAACACCATCTTATGCTCAATCACTCTCTTATTTTAGGTATTATAGATTTTTCATGTATATATATGTGTGTGTGTATGTATAATTTATATATGTGTATGTTATTATAGAATCCACACCCTATATGCAAATATGAATGTCACAAGTAAAACTAATAATTACTAGTCATAATCAAAGATCACATTACCTTTTCAATCATAATTAAAATAATAATCAAAATAAGTCACAATTAATATCACAATGAGTGATAATTAGGGATGAAATCAAGATTTCATTATCAGAGGGGTCAAAAGATAAATAATTTTTTTCACCATATACACAAACACAAATGTATATAGAATATGATATATAAGTTATATATATACATAGAAAAAAAATTAAATACTGTAGAAGCAATCTCTAATTGGATGAATAAGTTTTTTTTTGTGCAAAATAGAAAGATACTGCAAGTTTGGAGAATAATGAGATATATATTTTTTATATTGGCGGCCATTTTATGTATAAATTGATATATATATATACACATACATATTTTTTTTTTAAATGCTATGACAAACAATATTTTTCATAGAAATAGGGGGCCATGACTTTCCATGGTCTTCTCCTAATTCCGTCATTGATCATAACCAAGTTATAATTAATACTATAATAAGTTATAATCCAAAAGTGATGTGCCTTATAATTTTTTTTTTATATATCTTACATGTTTATATTGTGATAGTGATGCTTGTAATCAAAAGAAAAAAGGAAAACAAAGAATAAATGTGAAATTGTTGGTTTGAAGGCAAATCTTGATTTTATTTATTTATTTTTATTTTTTTGTGTGAAAATTGAGCTTATTTTTGCTAGGTTTGAAGTTCATGCAATTTGTTAATTACTTCTTCCCCCCTCCCCCCCAAAAAAAAAATGTTAATTACTTACATAGAAAGTAATGAATCAACTTGTGCATATATTTATATTATTATAAGGAATGGCTAAAAATTAGTGAATAGTTAAAGGGACAATTAATTGTAGAGCTTATTTTAATTAATTATGAAAAATAATAGCAATTCGTTCATTGGCCCTGTTTGGTAGGGCTTATTTCCAGCTTATTTTAGTTTTTAGCTTAATTTAAGTTATTTTGATGTGTTTGATTCAACTTAACAATACAGCTTATAGCTTTTTGTAAGTCAAAAATCAACTTATTCTTTGAGTGGAGGAGGAGAAGCTTAATTTATAAGTCAAAAATCAGTTTATGTTCACAGTTATAAGTTATAAACTGTTAAACTATAAACTATAATCACTTTCCCACAGTTCTACCAAACGGGGCCATTATGTTGTTAGCTTTATTTGTACAACTTTTTAACAATTATCTTTCTTTTGAAGCAAAAAATCGAATTAATTTTTGTATATATTCATTTGTACCACTTTTTAACACTTCTCTTTTTATTTTATTATTAGCTTATTGTTATTAATGGAGGCTGATGGACTTGAAAGGAGTATAGAAGATAATGCTAGATTGTTAAAAGAGCACACACCAAGTCTTGGAACTGAGTTTGAGTCAGAGAAAATTGCATATCAATTCTACAATGAATATGAAAGAATTATGGGATTTAGTATTAGAAGAGATTATCATACGAAAAGCAAGAAAGATGGTATAATGGTTAATAGAAAGTTTGTTTTTTGTAAACAAGGAGAAAAAGATAAACGAAGTGAAATGGTAAAACAACCTCGACAAGACACAAGAACTAATTGTAAAGCATTCATGTATGTCTCTTTACATCGGGAATTATCAAATTGGGTTGTTACAAAGCATTCATGTATGTCTCTTTTTATGCATCGTCCTCAATGTGCTCATATGATGCCATCTCAAAGAAAGGATTCTGAAGCTCAAGGTATAAATATGGAATTAGCTGATGCTACTGGTTTATCACTTAAAGCATCACATGATCTCATTAGTACTTAAGCAGGCGGGAGCGAATTTGTAGGATTCACGCGAGAAGACCAAAAGAGCTACTTGTGTGTAAAAAGACAGAGAGACTTGGAATATGGTGAAGCAGGTACTTTGTTGAGATATTTTCATAAGCAAGCTGCTAATAATCCATATTTTTACTATGTAGTTCAATTGAATGTTGATGAAATGATAACCAATATTTTTTGGGCTGACCATCAGATGATTATAGATTATGAAAATTTTGGAGATGCTGTTTTATTCGACACAACATTTCGAACAAACAAAGAGTATCGACGTTTGCTCTTTTTACTGGCTTTAACCATTTTAGAATGATAGTGATTTTTGGTGCTGCTTTACTATATGATGAAACCACAGCATCATTTGAGTGGTTATTTGAAACTTTTTTACATGCAATGTCGAGAAAAAAGCCTAGTACTATTTTTACAGACCAAGATCAGGCAATGGCTAAGGGAATTTCTTATATCATGTCTGATGTTACTCATGGATTGTGTACTTTTCACCTAATGCAAAATGCCTTGAAGCATTTGGGCTATTTGTACAAAGGTAGCTCAACATTTGGAAATGATTTTAAAGCCTGCATTTTCGAATATGAAGATGAAAATGAGTTAGTTGAAGCTTGGAAATCTTTGATTATTAAATACAACTCGGAGGAGAATACATGGATGAAGAAAACTTGGGAACTTAGAGAGAAGTGGGCACACGTGTATATGAAATGGTCATTTAATGCAGGTATGCGAAGCACCCAACTCAATGAGAGCTTGAATGCAAAATTAAAAAATCACTTAAAATTTGACCATAATATTGTTCAATTTTTTACACATTTCGATCAAGTTGTTTTAGACAAGCGGTATAATGAAAGTTATGCTATTTATCAATCTAGACAAAAGTTACCAAGAATAAAAATCAAGAGTTGTCCCATGTTAGTTCAAACCGCGAAACTATATACCCCTCCTAACATTGACTTATTCCATGGTGAGTTTGACAAGTCTCTTTCTTGTCAAGTAAGGAAATGTTGTGAGTTAGAAGGAGAAATTAAATATGTGATTGGTTTGTATGGAGAAGATAGAGAGTATATTGTGATGGGTGCAATGGAATTTGATAATTTAGGAGGCAAAACTCTACAAAATGTTCGTTGTACTTGTCGAAAATTTGAGAGTTTTGGAATTTTGTGTGATCATGCGATTAAAGTGCTCCATTAGATGAATGTTATGGAAATTCCCGATAGATATATACTAGTGCGATGGAGGCTAGATGCAAAGGATTGTTCATCTAAAGACAAAAAAGTTATAGTGAATGAGGTTGATCCCAAGTTGGTGATATCAGCGCGTTATAGACATCTTTGTCCTAGAATGGTAAAATTAGCAGCTCGATCATCTGAATATGATACTGTATATGAGTTTGTGGACAATAGTATTTCTGATTTGTGTGTAAAAGTGGACAATATGATCATTTCACAAAATACCTCAAATGCTTCAAGTAGTGGAGGCTCCATTGACATGGGATTAAATGATATTGATCCAAATTTTGAAAGAGTTAAGGGTTTGAAAAAGAAAGACAATGTACAAAAGAGTGGTAGCAGATTAAAGCCTTGGCATGAAAAGATTGGAAAAAGGACAAAAGTTGTTTCATGACCTTCCATCACTCAGGTATTAATCTTATTTAGCTAAGTAATTTTTATATTTTATATTTTTATTTATTTATCTTACTTTGTGCAATGTACTTATAAATACTTCATAACATCCGTAGAATATTAACCAATGCAACAACAATATAGATGTCCAAAATTCATCTTCAAACCAACCACATGTGAGTTTTTCTTTTATTTTTATTTACAATATATGGTGCAAATATAATGATAATGACACATTGTATTTACTTATAATTATTTAGGATGTTCATACACCTTATTGGTCACAAATGATGAATTTTGGGTATAATATTTTCACGCATGACGTTAATTGTCCACCATCACATCCACAGTCAGTGCTTTTGTCTTCCCAAGTATCATATAGTCCACCAATTTCTCAGGTATTTAATATACTTACATTTGAAAATAAAAAATAGTCAATAAATTTTATTCTACATACATTTGCTTATGTACAATTTTCTTCTAGGAAATTTCAGTTGATCCAACAATGCAAACTTCTATAGAGGCTTCGTCATGTTTGGACAAGGATGAATTTGTTAATTTCTCTAGCAATTCACAGCCACCCCCACAAAATTAAAAGAGGTGACATTTGATTAACATATAACTATTGCCTTATCATTACTGTAATTTTTTACTTTCCAGAAATATTGGGCTCAATCATATTATTGTTTATTCATTTTAATGATTTTGAAATTTAAATTTTGGATGATTTGGTATGTGAAGGAATTAGATTTACAATGATATTGAATATTGAATTTGTTAGTTGGTTCACAATTTAAATTCAACTTTATTTTTTTAATTTTTGATTTAATTTAGTTGTTACAATTATATATATATGGTAGCTACATGTACTTTTTGTATTATATTGTTGTTACATGTTATATAATTGAAATACCATTTGTTTTAAGTGCTTATATTTCAACATTGGCTTTCTTTTAAAATTTAAAGTAAATTACATCAGTAGTTTCTAAATTTTGTCACTTGTGTCGTACAGGTCCTTACACTTTCAATGGGCTCAATTTTGATACTTAATTTTTTAGATTTTTGTGTCAATTTTGTTTAATTGATAATGACATTGGGATTTTTGACAAAAAATAATTAATAAGTTGGTTGATGTTAACTCAGTAAATTAATAAAATTTGTCCTTACGTGGTACATATCGCTCATATGCATATTTTTCATAAATAAAAAAAAAATAACAATTATAATGAATTGAATTAAATTGGGACAAAATAAAAAATATATATGTATAGTTACAGTACCCTGCTTTTGATTCAAACTTTTTTTTTTTTTTTTTTCAAGCTATTGCTAAATTCAACCTAAATCTAAATGCTATTCTACAGCAAAGGGCGGCCGTTTTGGGTGTAATTCAAATTTTTTTTTTTTTTAAATAAATTAAATGACCTCGTTTTGCTGTCACAGCATGGTGCTGTGACAGCACCTACCCCGTACCCCATTAGAACAACACTCCAAAAATTCCATATAAAACAAATAAACAAATAAATAAAATGAAAATCCAAAAAACCATAGTAAGAGGCAAATGTTCAATCCAAATCCAAGTCCTCATTCCTAAACCTGTTCAAGTAACCACTATTAGGCAAATGCTCGAATTCCTCAACCTATTTATAAATTTGATGAGTTGTGTTCAAAAACTTGGATTCTCTATGTTGAGTGGGGGTATTTCATTCATAATCTTGGTTCAGGGAGCTTTCAAATTTCAATACTTCAGGAGATGATAATAACTTGTTCCACATCTCCTTTATTTTCTTTACTTGTTTTCAAAGCTTTGAAATTTGTGTTGTTGTTAATTGTTTATGGAAATCACTTGGTAATAGCAATGAGAATCACATGAGAATCCAAGAATCATATAAACTTAAGTTTTGTTCTTTGAATTGATTTGTAAGAAAAATAAATTGGTTTGCCAAAGAATGTGTGCAGAAACAAAAAACGAAAAAGCTATGAAAAAAAATTATGCATCACCCTCTGTTTGGGTGTGTTCTATTTTGTCATATATTGAAATACTTGATTTCAAATTGTCATCCAAAATTATGAGGTTTACATTCTTAAAACTCGTATTGGTTATTTACTTGCACCAAATTGAAAACCCAAAATCAATAAAGCTTACAAATCAACAAAAAAATATAAGTAAATCACTACACTGGAAAAAATATTTTGTGCAGAAGATAGGGATCCTTTAAAAATAGAAGAGTAAAAATAAAATCCATTAAGGAAAAAGACTGAGATGTAGACAGAGCAAATCCAAAATTTGACCGCTCAATGCTTGAAACTTTGGGCATGATGGATAATGATTTAGGCTAAAACAAGAGACACTCTTTTTATCCCTTAGAAAATTAGTTAACACATACTTTAGCATAATCTTGAATGCTTCAGCTACCAATTCCAAGACTTCACAAGTTTACACACTGTATCTTTCATAGTAGACCTATACTATTTCATAGAAAAGAAAAAAGAAAAATTATAGGAAACAAATAATAGAGAAAAACAATTGTTTTAAAGTGAAGAACCAAAAGAAAAAAAAAATATTTACAAAATATAAATAAAAAAGAGGGACAAAATAAAGATTTATACATATTCAAAAATATATATAGGTATATTTTTCATACGATATGTTTACATACACACACATGATATAGATGTATAGATATGAAATTCCATTTCCAATAGTAATTGGATAAGACTAAAAGTTACATCATACAATGGTAACAAACTTGACTTTGAAGTGGTGGATGGGTGGAAGAAGTCGAAGAAGAAGGGAGTGCTAATCAAACTTGACTTTGAAAAAGCCTATGACTCAGTAAATTGGGGTTTCCTGCACTCAATGCTTCTGAATTTTGGGTTTGGTGTTAGATGGGTTGATTGGATTATGGAGTGTGTTACCACTTCTCGTGTCTCTGTCCTGGTCAATGGCTCTCCTACCAGTGAGTTTTGTCCGCAGAGGGGCCTTAGACAAGGTGACCCACTGTCTCCGTTCTTGTTTAACATGGTGGCTGAAGGGTTGAATGTGCTCTTGACTAGGGCACTCCAGTTAGGTGTTATTAAAGGGGTGAAAATTGGGGTTGGGGATGTGGTGGTGTCTCATTTGCAATTTGCTGATGATTCCTTATTGCTATGCCAGGCTGAGGTGGAAGAGGTTATTAGCTTAAAAAGGATTTTAAGGTGCTTTGAAGTTATGTCTGGGCTGAGAATCAACTACCATAAAAGCCAGGTTTGTGGGGTGGGAGTTACTAATGGTGTGTTGGGCAGATTTGCTGATATTCTCAACTGTAAGACCAAGAAGCTTCCTGTGCAGTATTTAGGGTTGCCCTTAGGGGCTAACCCCAGTTGTAAAGCAACTTGGAAACCAGTGGTGGACAAAGTTAGGAGTAGACTTGCTAGTTGGAAGAGGAAGACTTTATCACATGCTGGTAGACTCACTCTAATTAAATCTGCTCTTGCATCCTTGCCCGTGTATTATATGTCCTTGTTCAAAATGCCGGTTGGGGTAGCTCGAACTTTGGAGAGATTACAAGCTGCTTTTCTATGGGGTGGATCAGAAGTTAGAAGGAAGGTGCACTTGGTTAAATGGGAGGTGCTATCTAGAAGCTTGGAGCAAGGGGGTGTGGGGCTGAGAAGAGTGAGGGTGTTTAATTCTTGTCTACTAATTAAATGGTGGTGGAGATTTGGGTTTGAAAAGGAAGCCTTGTGGAGAAGAGTGGTTTGCAGTAAGTACAAAGTGGACGCTAGGGACTGGACTCCTCCCCCTTCCACAAATAGCAGAATGTCTAGTGTTTGGCGAGGTATTGTATCCATTACTGAGTTTAACAATACCCTATCAGAGGTGTTCATGAATAACTTTCAGCTTAAAATTGGGGATGGGAATAATGTTAGATTCTGGGTGGATAAATGGTGGAATGGGACAAGTCTTAGGGAGGAATTCCCGGGTCTGTATGGGTTGGTGGTGAATAAAGATGAGTCGCTTAGATCAATGCATGATCAAAAGGTTGCTGATGGTAATTGGGTATGTCAGTTTAGGAGAAGGCTGTATGGGTGGGAGGTTAGTGAGGTCATCAGACTTAGAACCTTCCTGGCAGCTGCGCCTGCTCCTATTCCAGATCAAGTAGATTGTCCAGTGTGGAGTGCATCATCTTCTGGGATTTTTTCTGTCTTATCTGCTTACTCAGGTGTGCTGGCTTCAGCTGGACCTTTGTTAAGGTCTTCCAAGTTAGTATGGATCCCTTATATGCCTCCAAAAGTTCAATTTTTTGCATGGTTAGCTTGGCGTAACAGAGTCAAGACTGCAGGGTACTTACAAAGGATTGGTGCCCTTAGCAACTCCGTGTCATCTTTGTGTGTCTTTTGCACTGGTGAGTTAGAAACTGTGAATCATGTGTTGATTTCCTGCCCCTTTGCGTGGAGGGTGTGGTCTTCTATGCTGCTATGGTGGCATGTTGTGGGGGCCTTACCTGATTCGGTTAATGGGGTTTTACTATGGTGGGAAGGTCAGGGTGTTAACAGTAAAGAGAGAATGATCTGGAGAGGAGTGCCTCTGGTTGTGCTGTGGTCTATCTGGCAGCACAGGAATGCTATAGTGTTTAAGGCTTTGGTTCCTAACTTGGGGGAGTTGTGTGAAGTCATCAAGGTGAGAATTGCTCTCTGGTTGAAACCGAGGCTCTCTAAGCATCTATTTTCTGTGCAGGATTTTATTCTTAATCTTCAGCAAGTTAGAAGCTGCCTCACAGGGAGGACTGTGTAATGCTCCCTGTGTTCCCTGCTCTATCCCTTATTCCTGTAGGGTGCATGCTTGTCTGCAGGGTTGTGGTGATCTTGGTCTTGTTGTTCTTCGTTCTGTTTTGGGGTTTATTTTGGGGCTTGGCCGCTTGCCTGTTGTGGTGATCTGCTTGTCCGTTGCTTGGCTGCTGATCTGTGTTCTGCATGCTTGTCTGATGCTTGGCTTCTGATCTGTGTTATGCATGCTACTCTGATGTGTTTGTGTTGTGCTGGGCTCTTCCTTGTTTGCTGCCCAGCTTTTCTCTCTTTTTCTCCTTTCTTCTCTTATGTCTGTTCTACTCTCTCTTGGTTTGGTTCCTCTCCAAACCTTCCACTCTACTATCTTTGGTGTATTTCCATCCTGTTTGATCCTATTTTTATTGAAGGATTTCTTTTGGCTGTTTCAAAAAAAAAAAAAAAAAACAATGGTAACAAATACTCTTTTCGCTGTACATATTAACTACATTAAAAAACTAAAGTCTAACCTGTATCACAAATTTATTTTCTATACAAGCTTGACATTTTCCACAAAATCATCAAGCTCATTCATATTTGATCCCGCCATACCAGAAGCCCTAGAATTGTAGACTTGGTAATCACATTCTGTCTCATTAAACATATTCAGAGTTGATTATAATAATGCCTATCTTTTTTTTTGCAAATCTCTACAGGTGCATTAATCATGCTAATATCATAAATGCAATTCCATTGAACAACATACAACAAATTTCACAAGCACAATCAACTCCACCAAAACCAAGCAACATCATGAAGATCAGTGAACTGCCCAAGTTGGTCACCGAAATAACTAACGTTCCTTTAATTGACTTAATTCAATTTGATAATTTCTTTGTTTTCCATTTTCATTTGTCATTTTCTTTGTCTCCTCTCTTTGCCCCTTTCAAGTGCACATCATTTCAAATATGAATTAAATATATATTTATATATCTTAATCTCTCATATTTGTTTTATGCTAGAAATCCTAATTGACAGTTATTCTATTGCTCTTTTTTTCTCATATTCACATCTTCAAACAGACTGCTTACTATTGGATACGTGGTTGGGCAAATGTTCCAAATTTTCAACAAAAATTCTGGTATATGAGTTGCTCTAAATGCAAGAGAGCAACAGACGCAACTTCCACTGATTTAGTTCAATTCAATTTCTGTAACCAAAAGGTTCAACCAGAACCTCGGTAAATTATATACTCCTACAAAACATTATTGGAAACTTTTTAAATTATTTTATATCTTTTACCAATTAATTGATTGTCTTTATGCATCATTGTAGATGTAAGTTTGGCATTGAACTCACTGATACAACTGGAACAATAGCTGCAACAATTTTCGGTGTTCAAGCTGAGAATCTTTTCTCAATCACTGCCAAAGATCGGATGCACAATACAAACCTTGTTAGTCTCATACTAACTATATGGTACTTTATACATTTAAAACAAAAATACCTAATAATAATTATATATATCTTTCATAAATGATGGACAGGTTTCTCTCGATGCATTAGGAAACCTATACAACACTGATGACTACTTCATCCAGCTTCGTGCATATCCATTCAAAATCTCTAGCACTATGCAATACAAATTCACTGTCAATGCAATACACAAAGAATGTGCCATCAATACACCGAAATTCCATGAAAGAGCTCCAGATTTAGTCTCATCTTCATCTACAAAAAGAGCACGCAAAGAGCTATTTGCACTTGCATCAGCTTCAACTGGAAACACTTTGAAGCCTTCAAATATTATTGAAGAAGCCACACCCTCAACCACTGATGGCCCAATTGCACCACTTGATGCAAAGAATGCTTGATTTGCTTTTACCACCACTTCTTTTTTGCTTACACCTGATCTCTTTTTGCATAGACTTAATCTCCTTTTAAGGATGTACCTATCTTTTTGTTTGTACATATTCTATGGAGTCAATCCATAACCAAACATATTTAAATTTATGGCACGTAAACAAGTTGTTAACTTTATGTAAATATTTTAACTATAACTTTATGTTTCTATGTGTCAACTTCTTAATTTTTGGTTTAAATTTTTGGCAAAAAATATATTGACTTTGAAAGATTTATATTAGGTAATTTGGTCTATATGATTTCTACACGTGTATTCATTCATATTCATTTATAATTTATTAGCAGCTTTCAAACCCCATCTTGTTACAATTGTCACAGATTTTATACATATTCAAAGCTTGGCAATACGGAGCATCTTACTACAACACGAAAGACCAGATATACAAACCATCAAAAGGTTAGTGCTTTTATTTTTCATTTTCTTCATTTTTTTTTTTTCGGAAAACAAAACAAAGAAAAGTTCAAACCAAGTTACTATCATTCTCTATGTTCTCTTTTCATTTTCTGAAAAACACTTTCCACCATTTGGTTTGTCACCACTTGATCTCAACTAAATGATTTTGTCCGTACCCACTCTTTTCAATTTCTATTAATGGTTTTATTCGTAACACTTGCAAGGTTAGAAATTTGAAACTTATACATTAGAATGCTTCTACTTCAAGTGCACTACTTCTAATTTCAGCTATGGACTTCATGCAAGTGTGCCTAATGGTTTCTGAGTCTTCTCTCATTCAGCTTATGTTATGTTTTTCCTCTTTCTCTTTGTTGTTTTTCATTATTTTAATACAATCTTTCTTGGAAAAAAATCGTGAGAATTTGGTTTCGATTAATTATTTTTTAGAATGAAATGTTGAAAAAAATCAATTCAATTTTTCAAAATATGACTTAACACATATATTACAATTAGAAAAAATTAAATTTCATAACCTCTATGAAGTTTGCAAATATGAGATGTTTTCATCTATAGCACTCAATGTTATTGCTGAACGTGGAAAACAACAAGCTACAAGTAGTGCGCAACAAGAAAACATCAGTAATTAGTAATTAAATATTAAGAATCTTCTTGGATGAATGTAAATTTCAAATTAAGCAATTTGAGGTGGCTTGAACCACGGGTATGAGCTATCGGGCGAAGTACAACGCCTCCCAACTAGTATATATATATATTAGTTTTTAGATGTGGATCCCGAGCAGATGACATATATTAATCACAGAAGCATAAAGTGTGCCATAAGCCATTAATTTATTTATTTTTTGGATAACTACCAATAGGATTTAATAGTTGGACTTAATTTTTATTAAATCATATTGAAAATAAGTTCTCATAAAATTGTTGTTAAAAATAATTTTTTGTGATGATTTTTGATATATGTCACTATAAAAAATTAAGGTTTTAGAGAGTAAAATTTAGGGAAAAAATTATCGTTTAGGGACCAAATATTTTTGCTGCAAAAAGTGTCGTTATTATATTTTTATCAATGAAAATTAGACATTAGTGATGAATTATTATCTTTTTGAGACCAAATTTTTTGTTTGAAAAATAAACCATTTTGAGACCAATTTATTTTGTCCTTAAAAGTGTATTTATTAGTGACATTTTCAAAATTTTGTCGCTAAAAGTCTTACTTTTGACTTTTTGAGACGACCTTTTAGCTACTATCCTCACGACAATAAAAATTGGTTCCTAAATGTCTTTTTCAACAAAATTTTCACTTTTAAAGACCAAAAAATTTGGTCTCTAAAACTCTTATATGTCGTAGTGTGTCGTTAAAAATTGACAATTAGTGCCTTTTTTTTTATAATAGTTTTTATCAATTGTCGCTAAAACTTACAATTAGTGACATTTTTCAGTGATAAATTTTTCAAACTGTCGCTGAAAGTTGAAAATTAATGACTTTGTTATGATAATTTGTTTAAACTGTTATTAATACTTATAATTAATGACATTTTTTGTGACAATTTTTAAACTGTCACTGAAGATTAACAATTAGTGACGTAAATTAATAGTGTTTGATAAAAAAATTATTAATCATTATAAGACATATTGAACAATAAACCTAACCTAAACATAAATCCCCTAATTTTTAGATATTAATCATCAAATTGAATTTATTATTCTTTTGTTTTCATCGTTTTGGTTTTTTTTTTTTTTATTATTATTATTTTTTTTAGGACAAGTCAACCGTAATATATATATTAAAAGAGGAATAAAAGAGTTACATCAGTCAAACCTAGCAAAATCTTTTTGTCGATCCATAAAATAGAATTGACTTCTTTGTCGGGGGTCCCTCGTCTACGTAAAGCATAACAATTGAAAAATGCAAGTAAAAGGTAATGTAAATAAAAATTATAATAAAAACACTGATTTGTAAATAAATATTAATTTTTATTTTTAGAAAATGCAAATAAAATTGTGGATCATTGTTTATGTAGAGCCTTTGACTATGCTTCTCCTTGCACATGAATTGACAGTGGTAAAGTTTAATATACCCAAATAATAACAAATCAATAATATTAAATGCTAAAAATATCCAAAAAATAAAAAAGTGTGAATGATATTCATTTAGGAATTGATTCACACAGGACCAAATTTGAAGCTACAACACAGAACAGATATTATACTTTGAGAATTGAAGACTTTTGTGCTGGGCTACATATGTTTTTGTCCAAAACAAAGAGAAGAATTGAAATGGATCCTCACACTGGTTTGGCAGGATACGATAGCCATAGCCATGGTCAGCTTTATTTATAAATTTAGAATAAGTGAATCTTACACTGATTTGTAAATAAAAATTTATTTATATTTATTTTTATTTTTTAAAAAATATAAATAATATTTTGGATCATTGTTTATGTAGAGCCTTTGACTATGCTTCTCCTTTTACATGAATTGAGGATGTTCCTCCTTCATTGGTGCAATTTGGCTAGATGAATGTTGCAGCGAACAATATGAAATAACCATACGAGAAACCAAAAGCTGGTAGCGATATGAACTAGACTCATACCCAAAAATCAGAAGTTATGTAGATAGATATTAAGGCCAAGTTTGGCATCCCAATATAAGTGCACTTATTTCATCTTTTTATCTTTTTTGGGTCACATCAATCAACATCTCATCTCTACTTTTTCTACACATAATACAAGAAAAGTCAAAAAGTGCACTTATTCTAAATTTCCCAAACTTGGCCTAAGGCTTGGTTAGGAAGAATTAAAAAAAGTAAAAAAAATATACAAAAAAGTTTTAAAAAAAATTTATCTTTAATTTTTACACGTTTTTTTGTAAAAAAATTAAAAAATTATTCCAAACATATTAATTTTTTTACCTCATATTTTAATCAAAAAATTAAAAAATTATTAAAATAACTTATTCTGAAACCAATCCTAAGCATATTCTTTCATATCCTATCTAGCTAAAAAGCCAATACATTTTTTATTTTTATTTGTACGTATTTTTGTAAAAGTTATAAGACACTTAAAAAAATCAATTCCTAAAAATGAACCCATCCTCTCTCTCTCATTCAATTCTCTGTCTCTCTCGCTCTCTCTCTCTCTCTAGCAAAAATATATTTAAATTTTTTTTTCTCTGTCTCTCTCAATCTCTTCCTCTCTCTCTCTAGAAAAAATATGTTGGAGCTTGTGCATTTTAATATCAAAATAAATTTAGTAAATAATTTTTGTTATTTTCAATATTCACATTCATGGATCAACCAACACAAGTGTGAATATATTTGGGGGGGATCTTTGACTTCTAACGCCTCGTTCAACAAAAGGTTTACATTTGATAAAAAAAAACAGGGGCTTGGAAGCTCTTCAGAGAGCCAAGCAGAAAAGGTGGTTAAATGTATCATTTACCGATAGTCAAATTTTGGTAGACACTCAACAAAGCAAAATTCAATCGGATTAGGAGGTGAATATGGCCATCCAAAATATTAAATACTTATGTTGTTTTTTCCAGTTCTTAGTTGTTACTAAGGTAAAATTAATCCAACGGTCCATTAATGATTTTTAATTATATATAACATTTCCCTATTCTATAATAATAATAAAAAGTGTGAATGCATTTATTTTTCTTTTCTCTCTATAATTGATTTTCACTACCCACGCAACATGTATACTAATTAAGTAATACTATTAATTATAAAAATATCATAAAATACTTTATAAAGATTATTCATCCTTTGATTAGTCTTTTTTTTTTCCTTTTTTTTTATCAATAAAATGAAAAAAAATTAAAAACGATGTAATCCTAAGTGATTTTGGTTTGCCAATCGATTTTAATCCTAAAGATGGGTTCCATTCGTTAGTTCTTGGTTCTTGCAAATCCATTTCAGTTAGTTTTCTTTTTTTTCTTTTTTTTTTTGTGTTAATTCCTGAGCATGAAGTTTCTCACTTGGTTTTTGATTCTTGGATTATTCATCAAAAGATAACTATTTACGCAACCAGATTAGTATTTCATTATACCAAATTTCTTATTGCACCATATCAAAAAATTTAAAATTTTGACTCTCGCCTTCCACTTATCATAATACCAAACAGACCCTCCTCTCTTACACAACTTTCCAAACCCTAACTCTTCCAACCACCTTCTTGGGCTGTTACTGCCCCATCTCCGGAAACCACTGCTGCCAGCTCCGGCCTCCCCACTCCCAGCTTCTCCCCCACCGGCGACCTCCTTCCCTTACCAAATCCTTCCCCTCTCCCTTCCGGAGACCCCCTCCAGGAAGGGCTTCCGGAGATGGTCGTGGGGTTGGGGGAGGTGGAGGAGATGGTGTTGAGGTGAGTGGGGTGGGGCCTGCGCCAGCGAGATTGGTGACGGGGGTGTTAGAGAAATCAGGGTTTTGATCTATTTTGATAATTTGATTTAAGTATAAAATTGTAATGAAAAAAATTAGAAAAGTGAGAGTGTAATGAGATAAAAATATAGTGTAACTAGAATTACCCTTCATCAGATAGGTTGGGGTGGGATGGTTGAGGTGTGGGATGGTTCTCGTCAGATGGTTGAGGGAGGAACAAGAGAAAGAAAAGGAAATGGTGAGGTGATCACTGTTTATTTGGAAAAAAAAAAAAAAAATTATATAAATATGCATACACAAATATATTCAATAATGGCACAAAGCTATCTGAACGAGAGGTACATTGAAAGTACATACTGCGTGAGAGTAATCCAACAATCTCAGACAAACATAACTAGCTTCAAACTAGAAAGAAAACAAACCCAAAAAAAGAAAAAAGAAAAAACATCAAGCCAGGTGATTGATGATGAGTTATTGAAAGGACAACAACCTGATGGACCAGGAGACGAGACTAGTGGAATATCACTGAACAAAAACCATCTGCAAAATCAAACATGGCGGCAGCCATTGCCTGGCGGACCCGGAACGTAAGTACAACTGGATGGACCGGGAGGCGAGACTGGATCTTTCATTGTTCTATAACCTAACAGAGGTTTTGCAGTAGCGATTATGATCAAGATTATGATCATTATTGTATAGACCCTGCTCACATATGCTCTTGAAACATTCATTTTTGCTGCCACAGAGAACGAGAGAGAGGGTGGGTTAGGATTGCGAAATGGACGTGCATGTATATAAAAGCGAGTTAAAAATCAAATGCAGGGGTGGTTAGGTCATTTATTGAAGTAATTTTTGTAAGAAGTGATATTAGAGATTATGAAAAAGATATTACGAAGATAATCACAAAAGATTTTTTACTTTTGAATTAGACATACAATAAAAGACTACACATTAATTAAAGAATGAAAAATCTTTATAATATATTTTATGATATTATTTTCATAATCTCTAATATTATTTTTTTGTAAGACCGTCTCGTGATAAAGATTGTGAAATGGATGTGCATGTACAGGTGATTATTTAATACTTTCAAAATATAAATACGTGATGCTCTATATAATTTTAATTAATAAAAATGAATAAAAACTCATGATTTATGTTAGAAATAAAAAGATAATATAAAATTAAATAATTAGTAATTGATTTAGAATATCACCGCCGGATATTATATAATTTTCCGTATATAACGGCGAGTAAAGTGCATTCATATAAAGGCCACTTAAGAGTCAACTCATGAAAAAATTGGTGGCAGCCTTATCCATTAAAGAGCTTCATAAAAAGTTCTTTCACAATGTGTCGGGGGCTAAAATAGCCACCATAAAAGTTCTTTCACAATGTGTCGGGCGCTGTTTTGGATGAGGTGGGTGAGGCTAATATAGCCTAAAATGAGAAAGGAAAATGATTTGGAGTCCTAAAATTGTCTCTCTTAATTTCTTTAATTTTTATTTTAGGTAATTATTTTCTTTTTTTTTTTTTTTTATTTGATATGAAAATTAGGGGGATTAGGGGGTTTTTTTAGGAGGATGTAGCAAGACCAATGAGAAATAAGCAAAAAAGCGGCATTGTTCACAGTTTTTAAAAAAAAAAAAAAAAAAAAGGCTCTGCGCTGTACACTGTCACAGCCGGAAATTGATACATCAACGGCAAAATTATCATTTTGTCCCTTTATATCAATTTAAAAAATAAAAAGTTAAGGATAAATTTATCATTTTAAATTTAAACATCATTTCAACACATTTTTCAATACAAGAACTCAACTAAAAATTCATCTCATATTCCCAAATACAAAATTAAAATAACCTACTAAAATAATCAAAAAATTAAATAACCTACTAAAATAATCACTTCGTAAACGAAGCCATGTGTTGGCGGCTAAAAAAGTTCTTTCATAAAAAGTTCTTTCTTTCCTAAAAAGTGTGTTGGGAGCTAAAATAGCCATCATAAAAGTTCTTTCACAATAATGTGTTGGGGCCTAAAATAGGTACATGCATCACTTGTCTACAAATAATTCAGCATTTGATGAATTTATCAAATTACTCCCGAGCACTTCCTGTTTCACTTTTATAGAAGCACCAATTCGTACCACTCACGAACAAAATAGCCACATCATTTCCTACGTCATCTTAAAATAAAAATATAAAAAATCCTTTTCTAAAAAATAAAACAAATAAAAAAAAGGCATAAAAATAAAATTAAAATTACTATTTTCCACGTCATTTAAAATAGAAAACATGAAAAAGTGTTTTCCAAAAAAAAAAAACAAAAATTAAACCAAAAAAAAAAAGAAAATAAAATAAAACCAAAATTAGCATTTTCCATGTCATTTAAAATAAAAAAACATGAAAAAGCATTTTTCAAAAAAAATCAAAAATCAAAAATAAAAAAAGTCAATAAAATAAAATCAAAATTAGCATTTTTCACGTCATTTATAAAAATAAAAATAAAACATAAAAAAACCTTTTCAAAAAAAAAAAAAAAAAAAAACCGAAATTATCATTTTTCAGGTCATTTGAAAAAAAAAACCAACATAATAAACCCTTTTCCAACAAAAAATAAATAAAAAACAACAAAAAAAAAAAAAACATATTAAAACGAAACTGAAATAAGCATTGTCAACGTCATTTAACATTAAAAAACATGAAAAAACCTTTTCGGGAAAAAAAATTAAACAAAAAAAAAAGTCAATAAAATGAAACCGAAATTAACAATTTCCACGTTATTTCCAAAAAAAAATATGAAAAAGCCTTTTCCAAAGTAAAAAAACAAATTAATATATATATATAAGACAACAACATAACACCCAAATTTACATTTTCCACGTCATGTTAAAAAAAAACAAAACATAAAAAAGCTTTTTCCAAACCCAAAAAAAAAAAAAAAAGCAAATTGAAAACAATAAAAAAGAAAAATGACAAAAACGTAAATGAAAAAAAAAGAACCACAAAAATAAGCCTCATCTAACCAAAAAAAAAAAATTTAAAAATAGAAATTAGCAGTTGCCACGTAATTTTAAAATAAATAAAACACATGAAAAATCATTTTTGAAAAATAAAAACAAATTAATGTATACAAATAAAAATAAAAATGAAAAAAATGTAAATTAAAAAAAAAAAAAAAAGAACATCAAAAATACGCCTCATCCAAAAAAAAATTAAAAACAGAAATTAGCATTTGCCACGTAATTTAAAAATAAATAAAACACATGAAAAATCATTTTTGAAAAATAAAAACAAATTAATGTATACAAATAAAAATAAAAATGACAAAAACATAAATTAAAAAAAAAAAAAGAAACATAAAAAATGACAAATACGCCTCATCCAAAAAAAAAAAGGTACAATGACGCTGACGTAGAGGAAGGACGGCTAGGAGTGGAAATGTAAAACACCAAGGGCGGTATTTAACATGTGAACACATCACCAAAAAGCCAAAAAGCTAAAAAAAAGTCAAAAAGCTCTTCTCAAACTAGATTTTTTAACCCCAAACTAAAATAACTAAAAAAACCAAAAAACCAAAAAGGTAACACACTTCCCAAACAACACCGAACTATTGCTATTAGACTTGGCTTGCCACCATTTACGATTTTTATTTATTTTTAATACAAATGGAAACAATTACAAATGGTAACTATTGCTATTAGACTTGAGATATTAGTATTTTTTAATTTTTTTATAAAAAATATGTAAAAAAATAAATAAGAGATGTTGATTGATATGATTCAAATAAATATATTTTTATAAAAAAAATACACTTATTTAGGATAACCCAAACCACCCTTAAGGTTTAATATTAAAATTTATGTAAAAAAATGTTCTGATATTAATATTAACCATCAATTATGCCTCATAGGATATTTTTCCAAAATTGGGACCTACTCCAACTTAAATGTAAGGGGAAAATGATTACTGATGCAGTGACCCCCCGCAGCTGTGCCCTTGCTGTGCCTTTTAAATGGCACCGTTTTATTTATTTATTTTTATTTTTTTTCAGCTTTGTTCTTACAAGTTACAGTGCTATTTCAGCCCCCTTGTTTTTTTTTTTTTTCTTTCTTCTTTAGCTTTGTTCACAATGCTATTTTTCAGCAGTGATGCTGTTTAAAATAATGTAAATTTTTTTATTATTTTAAAATTAATCTACCGAATAAAAAAAATTAATATAACTTAATTTTATATGTCTATATATAAAATTAAGCTCACCATTTTATTTTATTTTTTTTCTTTAGCTTCGTTCACAGTGCTGAATCTAAGATTTGAGACTCTATATGATATTTTTGGTTTTCAATTGAAATAATGTAAAAAAAAAAATTATTATTATTTTGGTGTCAGTGTACTAAACCAAAATAATAAAAAGGGTATACTAACACTCCTTAACCTTTGATGGAAATACATGGACACTCCCTAACATTTTCAATATATCACATATATCCTTTGACATTTGAAAGTTTTTTCACAAACACTTCATGACATTTAATTAAATAAAAAACACACCTATCATTCAACAAAAATACATGAACACTCCTTAATATTTTGCGAAAAAATTATAGACATCTCCTTTCACTTAAACAAACATGTGATAACATTAATTAAATTACTTATATGTATCTATGCGTGTATATGTGATAATGTTAATTAAATTATTTATGTGGATATCTATATATAATATGTAAAATTATTTTAAAAGTATGCTGTGATATTTATAATGTAGAAGAATAAATTTAACTTATATCATGCTATGAAAGTGTAACTTAATTTAACATAGTATAAGTGATAATTTTAATTAATATATATATATATGCTTATATATATAGACATATAAAATTAAGTTATATAATTTTTTTTTATTTGGTAGATTAATTTTAAAATTAAAAAAAAGTACATTATTTTAAACAGCATCACCGTTGAAAAACAGCACTGTGAACAAAGCTAAAGAAGGAAAAAAAAAATTAAATAAATAAAAAAAAGGGGGCTGAAATAGCACTGTAAGAACAAAGCTGAAAGAAAAGGAAAAAAATAAAAATAAAAATAAAATGGTGCCGTTTAAAAGGCACAATAGGGGCACAGCTGCGGACCCCGCATCCTGATTACTCCACAACATTCTACATGAAATTTGAATTCACAATTTTCAATACAGAAATTAGAAAATATATCAGTGTGACATATAAATAGTGAAAAAAGGAAAAAACGTATATGCATGCGGGCCAACTCTAAAATCCACAATCGAAAAAGAGAAGTATAAATGATACAAGTAGAGAAGAAAATGGTGCAACAAAAAACAAAAGAAACACTAAGGACACAGCAAGCTTTTGATATCACAATATGGACAAATAAATGTATATGTGTATTTATTATGTATGAGAATGGCTTAATTAGTTCAATTATTAAGCCACTTAACCAGTTGTTTAAGGTTTATAAAAAAAATATTCTAATTTTGTTTTTGTTTTTGTTTTTGTTTTTGTTGTTGAAGGTCTAAAATTTTATGTAAGAAAAGTATTCATTCTGATGATAGGGTCACTTTGGAATCATTGAAAGTGTGATTAGTAAGACTTGAATACAAAATCTTTAAATTTATTATTAATTTCAGTGACAACCTTGAAGTACTGAACTATTCTGAAATGATCAAATGTTTGATTGTTAAAAAATACAGTTCCGATTGGTAGCTCGAAAATAATAATGCTCGAATGGACCGAATCCAAAACGATGTTGTTTCGTTTTTTTTTTTTTTTTTTTTAATTTCTTTCTCGTTTTTCTGATGATGAAAAAGAAGCAGACAAGAAAGAGAGAAGAGGGAGCTGGGCATCATCATCAACATCTTCATCAACACATCATCATTATCAATCAACAACATCTTCATCAACACATCATCATCAACAACATCTTTTCAACATAATCATCATCAACAAAAAAATATATATATATATTCTTTTCTTTTTCCTTCATCTTCAGATCCAGATCCATTAGAGATTATCAACAACAACACACATCATCATCAACAACCAAAAAAAAAATTTTGTAGAATCTGAAATAGAAGCAAGAGAAAACAAGAAAATTATAAAAAATGAAAGCAAGATTTTTAAAAATTGTTTTTGGGTTTTGTTTATTTTAAGAAGTTGGGGCAAAACAAATTTAAAAAAAGGGAGCTCTGGAAGTTGAACCCTAGGTTTAAATATAGTTTAGAAAACAAAGCTACAGTGAAGGAATTTGAGTGCAGAGAAACGGATATGGAGGAGGAGGAAGGGAAGAGGTGGGGGGGACAAACAGCACCATCACCGCCTTCTCTATCATTTCTCATTCTTCTCTCTCGCCTCTTCTCTCTTCCTCTTCTTTTCTCTCTTCTCTCTCTCTCTCTCACCTCTTCTCTTCCCTCTGTCTGTATTAAAAAGCAAGAAAAATGGGGCCAAAAAAAGAAAAAATAAAAGAGAATACTCAAAACGACGTCGTTTTGGATATTCAAGCCACTTTCGGGTCAACTTTTTCGAGTTACGAAATATTATTGTAAAAAATATTATGAAGAACAAGGGATGATCTTATCAAACAACAACAACAACAACAACAACAACAACAACAACAACAATAATAATAATAATAATAATAGCAAATCATAATGAAATTTATTGTACAAGACAGTGTAATTTATGTCTCTCTTTTAGGATTTGAAATTCACAATCCTATGATCAGGTGAAAGGAAATCAGCATACTTCAATTAATATTCACTTTATTTTTTTTATTTTAAAGATGCTCGAACTCAAGCTCTAATTTGCACTAAAATAAATAATAATAATAAAAAAAAAGAAACTTAACCGTGGAATCACTACAACATATAGAGTTTTAGAGACTAAATGTTTTGGTCTCTAAAAATAAAAATTTTGTTGCAAAAGATATTTAGGAACTAATTTCTATCATCATGAGGATTGCTAAAAGGTCATCTCGAAAAATCAAAAATAAGGCTTTTAGAGGCAATTTTGAAAATGTCACTAATAAATAGACTTTTAGGAAAAAAATAATTTGATTTCAAAATGATTTATTTTTTGAGACAAAAAATTTGGTCTCAAATAGATAATAATTCATCATTAATGTCCAATTTTCGTTGCTAAAATTCCGTTGCTAAAAATATAATAACGATATTTTTCGTAACAAAAATATTTAATCCCTAAAAAATAATGTTATTCCTAAATTTTGATCCCTAAAATTTTTTTTTTTTTTTTTTTTGGTAGTGAATCCACAATTTTCATAGATATTAAGCAAACAACCACAACATACACGTTAGTCTAGAATAATAAAGCTGTATTTATAATCAATGACTAAGCACATAGTTACACCACAAAAAAAAATTAAAGTTTTAGTGTTCAAAATTTAAGAAAAAAATATTTTTTAGGGATCAAATATTTTTGTTTTAAAAAGTGTCATTATATTTTTAGCAACAAAAATTAGACATTAATGATGAATTATTATCCTTTTAGAATCAATTTTTTTGTCTAAAACAATAAACCATTTTGATACTAAATTATTTTATTCCTAAAACTCTATTTATTAGTGAACATTTCAAAATTTTATTGCTAAAAACCTTGTTTTTGAGTTTTCGGGACGACTTTTTAGCCACTATTCTCATGACGATAGAAATTAGTCTCTAAATGTCTTTTGCAACAAAATTTTCACTTTTAAAAACTAAAACATTTGGTTTTTAAAACTCTTATATGTTGTAGTGTTGGCATTATTACTCAAGAATCACTAAAATTACTTCAAAATATAAGAATTTAAAAAAAAAAAAAACATATTTAAAAAATATAAATAAAATTAGATTCCAGACACCATGCCTAACTAGTAACTATACCATTTAGACCGAGCCAATTAAGATTATGCATTGAAGTCAAGACTTTGCTGGTCTAACCTTAGCATGATTATTATGCGAATATATATATATATATATGGTCAGACAATGTCCTGTCGTTTTTGCAAAGAAAAATAAAATAAAAGACGACGTTTGTGCAAAAATAAAAAATAAATTAATTCTTAAGTATGAATAAAGATAAATATGACACTTTTCAATAATGTTATAATGAATACATTGTGTATTATAAAGTATTAGCGGCTGGGCACACGCCTTCTGTGTGCAAATTAAAAAAAAAAAGCATACTCTGCTTGATTTTGAATTTTCAAAAATAATTTTATGATTTTCAATTCATATTTTTGTAATTTTAATAATTTTTTAAAATATTTTAATCAGTTTTTTTAATTTTAAGATCCACTTGTATGTTTAAAAAGTTAAAAAAAAAAAAAAACTTTAAAAAATTTATTGAATACAACAAAATACAAAAATATATTGAATTTTTATATTTTTTTGTATTTAGTGAATTTTTTTAAAAAAATTCACAAATATTATATTTTTTTCATGATCCGTAACATTATCCTATTTAGATTAGGTGTATCTAAAAATATAAAAAAATTTACCTAAAATATTTAAAAAATTCACTAAAAACTATATATATATATGAAAAATAAAAAACTCAATTTTTTAAAAGGTGGACAAAATTTTCTGAAACCAAACATGGTGACTGAATTTTTTATTTCTAAGTTATTTATTTTGAACATCAGAAACTCATTATAAGATCAAATAAAGAACACTTATAACTTTGATATAAACGAAGTAAAGTATTAATTATTGAAAAATCAGTACTTTTTTTAAAAACTACAAACCCAAGATTCTTCCAACACATAATCAAATAGATTTGATATACATACAAAAAATAAATAGTTACACTGAAACAAATTTAATATAAAGGAAGTAAAATAATAGTCAATTTTTTTCCCTAAGAAACTTGATGACATAATGAAACTTTTTATCTTCTTTTTATTTTTTAATGAAGAAAATAGAAAGTATAATTAACATTAGTACACATAAAATACAAAAATACAAACTCAAAACTGTTAGAACAATTATAATCAAAGACATCTGATAAAAAATAAAATAACAACCAAAACCCAAAAACAAACCAAAAAATGTTTTTAAAAAAAAAATTAATAGCACTGATTTTTTTTTTTTTTAAACACACAAAAAAAAGTTAAGTAAACAGACAAATCAATTTTTAAAAAACAGAATTTATACATAAAAAACAAACAAAAGCTTAAAAAGTGAAACAGGAACAAAAAAGCTTAATGTAAATTTTAAAAAAAAAAATTGAATATAAAAATACAAGAGCACACAAAAAAATACATAACCATATGTACTTTGGATAAACACTCTTTTCAACTTGCAACATAACCCAAAGATCAACATTCTTGAATGGTCTTTCTCAATTAAAAAAATATATATTTTTGAATAGAGAGAAGTGAAAAAGATCTAACATTCTTAGAACACTTACAATCAAAGAGATTTATATCAAATAAAATTTTTTTAAAAAAAAAACTGTACTTTAAAATAAAATTAGGAGCGCCAAATTTTTATTTTTATTTTTTTCAAACAGACACAAAAGAAGTTAAGTAAACAAAGAAACCAATTTTTAAAAACAGAATTTATACACAAAAAACAAACAAAAGCTTAAAAAAGTGAAACAGGAACAAAAACACTGAATATAAATTAAAAAAAAATTAAATATAAAAATACAAAAACATAATAATCCAACATAAATAACAAAAACATAGAAAAAACATACTTAAAAAAAAATAAACCATTTTGATATTAAATTATTTTGTTCCTAAAAGACTATTTATTAGTGATATTTTTAAAATTTTGTCGCTTAAAACCTTATTTTTGACTTTTCGAGACGATCTTTTAGCGATTATCCTCCTGACAATAGAAATTGGTCCCTAAATGTCTTTTCTAACAAAATTTTCACTTTTAAAAATCAAAATATTTGATTTTTAAAACTCTTATATGTTATAGTGCTGGCATTATTACTTAAGAATCACTAAAATTACTTCAAAATATAAGAATTAAAAAAAAAAACGTATTTAAAAAATATAAAGAAAATTAGATTCCAGACACCATGCCTAACTAGTAACTATACCATTTAGACCGAGCCAATTAAGATTATGCATTGAAGTCAAGACTTTGCTGGTCTAACCTTAGCATGATTAATTATGCGAATATATATATATATATATGGTCAGACCCTCTTCTGTCCTTTTTGCCAAATAAAATAAAATAAAAGACAATGTTTGTGCAAAAAAAAAAAAAAAATTAATTCTTAGTCACGATAAAAATAAATATGACACTTTTCAATAATTTTATAATCAATACATTGTGTATTATAAAATATTTATTATTTTATATTTATGTCACGATTAACCGCTCATTTCTATTATCAATACAGTACTCCTACATAAAATAATAAATACTTTATGAAACATATTTTTTTAATAGGCACATATGCACATAAAAGAGATTATATTAGATGTTAAGCTTTTTCATTAATTTCTTATCTTTTTCCTCTTGCACGAGTGGAATTGAGTGGCTTGAAAAGTGGTGGAGGGTTTATACGTAGTGCCGTTTTGGCAACGCAGCAAAAGCTGCGTTTTGAGTAACTTCTCAAAAACGTCCATCCCTGTAAAAACACCACTGATCCCATTTGGAAAGATTTAAAAAAGCCATTTACAAATTTACCAAACTATCCTTTGGAACATTATAATTAATTAATTCCAAAAATTGTTGACATGCAAAGAGTAAGAATATTTTGGTTATTTTAGAGTGATGTGACACTTTTAAAAAATATTAAATCAAAAAGCAAAAAAGTTAACTTTTTACCAACTTCCCAAATCACTTTCAAAAAAACCAAAAAACTTGGTAAAAAGCTAAAAACTAACTTTTTACCAACTTCCCAAAACACCCCGTAGTAACAAAAATTTGCAACAAAAAAACAAACCAAAAAAATCAAAAATCAACACAAATCTTTCTCTCTAAGTGGAGGTATGACCCATTATGCTTCCATCCATTTGTTGAATATCTATCACCCATGTGAGGGGTGATTAACACAGCACATCAAGTTGGGAATGGAGGAGGCTGCCAACCGACATGATAAGATGCATAGCCACTCTAACATCCGGTGGCGGAGGGAAGTGAGGACCGGAGGGCACGCGCATCCCTGAATTTTGGGTTTTTTTTTTTTTAATATAAAGAAGGTATTTTAAATAAAAAATTACAAAAATATTATTAGAGTGAAATGTCAACGATATTTTAAAAATTATGAGAACAATAATAGTTATTTTGATTGAAAATGAAGAGATTATTATAAATTATATTATCTATGAAATTTTTTGAATATAACAGTGATGTCATTATTATTGACATACAAGTATAAGTAATCTCACTATAAAGATATGAAATTTATTAGATTGTTAATTACATTTGACATGTGAAGTTCATTCTCTATGTGTTTATTTACTATTAGTTGATGATATCACATACTAATGATGACGTGGTATTACCATTATATTGAATTTTTAATCAAATTTTGTAAAAAAAAATAATTTATCATTATATAATGGATAAATTACAGTGACACCCCCTGAGCTTTATGTTTATTACAGTTCCCCCTTACCTTTTGGAAATTACATCTCCCTCCCTGAGATTTAAAGTTTCATTACAGATTCTCCCTCAGCAATTTAATTTTTTTAAATACCAAATTTGCCCTCACTGGATAAATTACATTGACACCCCTCACATTTTAGAAATTATAATCTCCTCCCTAAGGTTTAAAATAGCATTACCAATTGCCCCATCGGTTAGTATTAGTTGAAAAAAAAATTAATTGAAAAAAAATTTTGTTAGTAAAATTTTTAAATTTCTGTTTAAAAACCAACGTAAACTTATTTTTTGAATTTACGTTTTTCCCTCAAATTTACAAACTGAGACAACCATTTATAAACCAAAAAAATTATCAAACAAGTTTTTATGACAGTTTTTAAAATTTTTGTAAATATAAATTGAAAACTGAAAACAAAATGGTTATTAAACAGGTTTCAGATGGTAAAAATATCGTAAAATTAACAAATAATTATATAAGTTATCAACGTAAGAAATGACTTATTAAAAGATTCTTAGGCTATGTATAATTTGATTTTTAGAAAAAAAATTTAAAAATTAAAAATTAATTTGGTTAAGAAATAAAAAATAAAAAATAATTATCATTTTTATATAATTTTTATCTTTCGAGTGGTTAGAAATAATTTTTTACAAATTAAATTAAAACAGCTATACGTATGTATATAACCTGCCCAAAAGTTAAAATGATAATTATTTTTTACCCTTAAATGATAATTATTTTTTATTTTTTATTTCTTAACCAAATTAATTTTTAATTTAAAAAAAAAAATTCTAAAAATCAAACCATACATAGCCTAAGAATATTTTGATAAGTTATTCCTTACGTTGGTAACTTATTTAATTATTTGTTAAATTTACGACATTTATACCATCTGAGGCTTGTTTGATAACTATTTTGTTTTTAGTTTTCAATTTATATTTAAAAAAATTTTAAAAATTGTCATAAAAACTTGTTTGATAATCTTTTTGGTTTATAAATTATTGTCTCAGTTTGTAAATTTGAGAAAAAAACATAAATTCAAAAAATGAGTTTGCGTTGGTTTTTAAAAATTTTACTAACAAAATTTTTTTCAATTAATTTTTTTTTTCAATGAATTTTTTTTTCTAACTAATACTAACCGAGGGGGAAATTGGTAATGCTACTTTAAACCTTAGGAAGGGGATTGTAATTTCTAAAATGTGAGGGGGTCAATGTAATTTACTTACTGAGGGCAAAATTAGAATTTTAAAAAATTAAATTGCTGAGGGGGAGAATCTGTAATGAAACTTTAAACCTCAGGGAGGGAGATGTAATTTCCAAAAGGTGAGGGAGAAATTGTAATAAACATAAACCTCAGAGGGTGTCAGTGTAATTTACCCTTATATAATTTATTTTAAGACTTATATCCATATTTTTTTATATTGTCCATGATACACTAGTTATAAATAACATTATTTTTTGATGTTTGTCGAAATCAATTATAAAAACTTGTGTGAAATATTTTTATATAAACTTTCGATATTGTAATTAATAAGTGTCCATTCTAATTTGATTTTCTGGCTCCGCCACTACTAACATCAAGTGCAGTAGCTCATCTATGCAGTTGCAGTCACCGAATCAATTTCAGCCAGTTAGTTATGTGTAGACACCCCATTTTTGACCGACCTTAAGACTCAGACGTCACCGATTGAGCGCTCGGTGATGTTGCATACTGTGCTCGTTCAGAAGTCTCAGAGTCGTGGCCGCGCGCCCTGCCTCCGGACTTCCGAACCCTCTTCTCTACCTTGTCTCGGTTTGCGAACCAGACTCGGTTTTCTCTGTTTTCTTTCCTGAGGGAAGGGAGTGGTCCTGTAGACTATCTCCCGGTGGCCGTGAGCTACTTTTCGTGGCCGTAGGCCATTTTGCCCATTTCGGAGCCCGGTTCCCGGTTCTCGGAGCCGTTAGGCTGTGTGCCTCGGCTCGGGACCGCCCAACCATCTCCGACTTCTCCGATTTTTGGCGGAGACCTCTGTTTTAATGTTCCGAGGAACACTGCAGCCCCTGATGCCCACTTCACAGCCGAACACCACTTCCGGTGCCCGGCAACCCATTTTCGGGACCCCGAACTGCGTGATTTGGGCCCCGAGCATTCATTTCGCATCCGCTTTCTCCGGTTTCTGGCGGAGACCTCTATTTTAATGTTCCGAGGAACACTGGGGCCCCTGATGCCCACTTCGTGGCCGTATGCCACTTTCGGTGCCTGTAGCCGGTTTTCGGGACCCCGAACTGCGTGATTTGGGACCCGATCATTCATTTTGCATCAGTTTTCTCTGATTCTTGGCAGGAACCTCTGTTTTGTCATTCCGAAGGACACTGGGGTCGCAGATACCCACTTCGCTGCCGAACACCACTTCCGGCACCCGCAGCCCATTTTCGGGATCCCGAATGGCTCGGTTTTGGCCCCGAGCGTTCATTTCTCATTAGTTTTTGTTCAAATTTGGCAGGTACCTCTGTTTCAACACCAGGAAGATCACTGGAGGGTGGGAGGCCAGCAATTATCCCAGATAGCCAGTTTCGCCCCTCCGGAGCCCGTTTTTCTCACTTCCGGGCCAATGTTGAATACCTTGGGGGTATTTTCTTCCAACCAAAGCTGCATATCTGTGATCAGGGGACATGGGAGGACACTTTGGTATGGTGGTCGGCCAGAAACTGTGGGTTTCATTTTTGGGCCTCTTCTTCAAGCTCTATGTTGTGACTCCTGGTTCAATGTTGCCAAATTCCAACCCTGGAACCTTGTTCTACACATATGGGAGGACACTTTGGTATGGTGGTCGGCCAGCAATTGTGAAGTTCATTTTTGGGCCTCTTCTTCAAGCTCTATGTTGTGACTCCTGCTTCAGAGTTGCCAGATTTCGACCATGGAACCTTGTTCTACACACTTGGGAGGACACCTTTCTATACTGGTCGGCCAGAAAATCTACTGTTCATTTTTTGAGGGTGGCTGGCCGGCCATGGGAGGTGGCTGGCCGGCCACCTTGCAGAAAAATACCTGGCCGGCCTGATTCCCCCTTTCCAGCCTGTCCCAGCTGTCCGGATACTTTCCAGCATATCCCAGGGGATCCGGGGGATATTTTGGGAGGGAAAGCTTGGGTGCTTTCCCTCCCCTTTTACACCCCATTTCTTGCCTATATGAAGGGCCCTCCCTCTCCTTCTTCAAGGTTGGAAAATTTGTCTTCAAGAACACTTCTTCAAATTCCTCCATTTCCATAGCTCAAAACCTCAAAAAGCTTCTAAGTCCCTAGGCCTTCTCTTCATCAACCCTTAGCTCCATCATCCACAACACCATTCCAGCAGCTAGGAAGTGAATTTCAGAGGTTGAGAAGCTACAAATCAAAGCCAAGAATCAAAGAAAGACAAGTCTTCAAGGGTAAGTCTTCAAAACCACCTTTTAGGGCTTTTTCTTGATTCATTTCTATACTCCAATTGGTTGAGAATTGGGGCTCCGACCCCTACTTCTTTTGTGTTTTTTTTGAGCCCCTCTACAACTTTGTAGAAGGGCTCAACTTCATTTGAGGCTTCTATGATATACTTGTTTCAATACCTAGCTTTTATGCCATTATCTTGCATGCTAGTTTAGGCCTATTTCCTTTTGTTTTTAGGGGTCCGGCCCCTACTGGTTTTGTGCTCATTTTGAGCCCCTCTACAACATTGTAGAAGGGCTCAACTTCATTTGACCATTGTATCCACCACTTCCTTCAAATTCCATCAAGTGTGCCATTTTTGCATGCAATTTTTGACCTATTTGTGTTTGTTTTTGGGACTTCGACCCATACTGACTTTGGTCTTATTTTGACCCCCTTTACACATTTCATGAAGAAAGTTTTGTCATTTGGTGTATAGATTTGCTTGTCTTATGATATAGCCTATTTGGAGCCTATTTTGCATGGATCTTTTAGCATGTTTTTATTCTGATTTTGAGGATGTCATCTTCTGAAATTGTGCTTATTTTTATCTCATATTCAATGTTGTAGAAGAAAGCTTGTCATTTGGTGTTTGTATATACCATCTCCCTTTATAATGCTCTTTTGGCCACTAACTTTGCATGCTATTGTTGATCTATCTATGCTTGCATTTTGGCCATGTTTGTTACTGAAAATGCCATATTTGGGACTGCCTTGCTACTGTTCTTGCTGCCATGATCATATTTCGCATGCATAACATGGCTATAGGCCATTTCGAGCTTAATTCGCACTTTCGGGATGAATGCATGCTTCGGGTGTCATTTCGAATTGTTTCGGGGCTGTTTTCCCTTTTATTTAGGTGCTGAAATTCCATTACCATGCTTGCATATCATTTCCCATGCCATTCGTATCATTTTTGCATTGCCTCGGTTTGCGTGCCAATGGGCACGCACACTCGAGGCACCTCATTCTTATCATTCCGGCAGCCTATGTGAGTGTGGTTGAGGCCCTCTCATGTCGGCGTAAGCCCAATTTGCATTTTCGTGCTTCTACATCATTGCCTCGGTTTGCGTGTCCGCGGGCACACGTTTCGAGGCAGTTTTGTTTTTACCCGACGGCCTCCTATGTGAGTGAGCTGAGGCTCTCCCATGTTGGGTGTAATTCCATCGTTGCATTCCGTATGCCATTCATCCCATTTCATCATTGCCTCGGTTGCGCGCCTGTGGGCACGCGGTTCGAGGCACTTCGGTTTTATCCGATTTTCATCTTTCATCATCGCCTCGGTTTGCGCGCCTGTGGGCACGCGGTTCGAGGCACTTCGGTTGTATCCGATTTTCATCTTTCATCATCGCCTCGGCTTGCGCGCCTGTGGGCACGCGGTTCGAGGCACTTCGGTTTTATCCGATTTTCATCTTTCATCATCGCGGCTCGGCTTGCGCGCCTGTGGGCACGCGGTTCGAGGCACTTCGGTTTTATCCGATTTTCATCTTGTATCATCGCCTCGGTTTGCGCGCCTGTGGGCACGCGGTTCGAGGCACTTCGGTTGTATCCGATTTTCATCTTGTATCATCGCCTCGGTTTGCGCGCCTGTGGGCACGCGGTTCGAGGCACTTCGGTTGTATCCGATTTTCATCTTGTATCATCGCCTCGGTTTGCGCGCCTGTGGGCACGCGGTTCGTGGTACTTCAGTTTTATCCGATTTTCATCTTTCATCATCGCCTCGGTTTGCGCGCCTGTGGGCACGCGGTTCGAGGCACTTCGGTTTTATCCGATTTTCATCTTTCATCTTTGCCTCGGTTTGCGTGCCAGTGGGCACGCATTTCAAGGCACTTCATCCTTTTCATTCCGGCATCCTATGTAAGTGTGGCTGAGGCCCTCTTCATGTTGGTGTAAGCCCATCATTACATTTCGCATGTCGTTCCGCATCGCCTCGGTTTGCGTGCCCCGTGGGCATGCATTTCGAGACATCTCATTTTCATAGCATTGCGCATGCTAGGTTGTATATTAGTTGCATTTCATGCATATCATGCATATTGCACGGGAAACGAGGTATGTTTCGCACTCCGAGTGACGGAACGTGTCTCAATTCCCCAGTCACCGACACTCCGGATTACCCATGATGGAGTTAGGTTTTGTTGTCGCATTCATGTGCATTCATCCTATATTGAGCTGTGCAATCCGACTCCTCGGCCATCGTGCATCGGTATGCGTGATTGGTGGCACGAGGATCGAGGCATGCATATATTTGTGAAATACATTGCCATGCCCTTTTCCTGCTCTCTGTTGCAGCAAAATCCAGAATCAGCAACTTTTCGGAGTACGGCGCGCATTTCGAGAAATACTAGCAAACAGAGGCTAATCGGGGCATCCCAGTGGATTTCCGCGCCAGGCAGCCCAACCAGCGGCATACATCAGAATCAAGGCAGTCCCTGGCTTGCATGCCAGTTTATTTATTTTTTTAGTTAATTTGTTAATTAATTAGGAATTTGTATATTATTTGGACTGTAATATGTCGAACTGTAATATTCTTTTATTTCGGACTGTATTATTTATTCGGACCCTCTGCGCGAGGGCAATATTGTAATAAGTGTGGGTGTGTGTGATGTATGTCTTCCAACCCCCATTTCTTTCTCCCTTTTATTTATTCGCTTACAATGGTTAGATATAGGGCATATTTCAATTAGCATACAGTATGACAGCATGTTTGCATCATTCATCTGTTTTGCACGCACCGGGCTCGGCGCATCATACAAACTGCATCTGTATTTCAATTCCAAGTTGAGTACTTGATAGCTGTTGCATCTCATATGCCATATTTAGAATAGCCGAGCCTGCTATAATTTACATTTTTGTATGTGTTGCATTAGGCATTTCTGTATACTTAGGATCATGCATGATTTCTAATTAGCTTCTTTTTTTTTTGGCTTGGAGTACTCGGTGAGTTTTATGCTTTAGCATCCGTGCATGCGTGTGAGTGTTGCCATGAGAGCATGCTTGCCATGAGGCCTATCTGCTTATGTGATATAACTGCCTGAATGCCTGTGGGTGAAGGTTGAGTTATCTGAATTGGGACAATTCATCGACTGTTTGTTTTAAGCCCCACTAGATAGTGGCAACATCATGTTTTCTAAGCCCACCCCGAGGGTGGCAAAATCTGCATTTTAAGCCTACCTGCGGGTAGCAAACCGTCTTTCAAACAAACATGAAATGTTTTATTCCAATTCAGGCGACTCGGTCCTATACTTGTTTGCTGCGAGCATCACATAGTAACCTAGGCTAATAACCGGAATAAGAACTCACAATGTTTCAAAAACAGATATCATGGTTAGTAGAGGCCGGTCTTTGACCGGGCGAGCGGGGGTGCTCACGATGTGACCTTCCCCCAATCGTACCCAAGTTCCCGAGCCAACTTTGGTGATGACGGGACACGTGGCCTTTTGGCACCGAGTCAGGGTTTCCTAAATTTCCCATTTTAAAATATTTAGGTGGCGACTCTGTTATCTGGCAAAGCAGTCCATGTTTGGTACTTCTTTCAAAAAATCTGTTTTTCTCAAAACGATTTGCCGGATTTGGACTCTTGGTTCAAGATTTAGAACCGCAACAAAATCGAGTCCGAACTGTAGCGAGGTCCCCCGCGGGCGTTGTTACAGTTTCTGGCGACTCTGCTGGGGATTTAGAGAACTTGACTCGAACTCATGATATCTGGTTTTGACTACACTTGTGTGTTTCTTTGCATTGCATTTGCATTGGTGCGCCTAGGACACCGTGTTTGCCATATGCCATTCCCGAACGATTTGCCGGAGGCTTGTCTTGTCAAGTCATGTCCGTAAGGCTGATCGGCTCTGGGCTCTGTACAGCATGGGAACACAAACCCCGGTTTTACCGGGGCACCCTTTTCGACCATTCGACCTAGTGCATATTCGGATCCATAGGTGACCATTCCAAACTAGGACAGGTTGCTTACCCGTTTATAGGTTGTTTGAAGCCGCTGCGTGCGTAGTGAACCCCTAGTCCCTGACGAAATAGGACAGGGAAACCCTACCCCAACATAGGGGTGTTTTGGCTCTCATTTATCTGTTATGTGCTTGTTAGAGTGCGTCTCTACAGGGAATGCATGTATCAGGTTATGAGTTTCGGCATCAGGCCTGCGGGCATCGGTTTATCAGTTTCGATATCAGGCCTGCGGGCATCAGTCAGTTATCTGAGAATCAGTCGTCTGCGGATATCCGATTCAGTTTTGGGAAACAGTAATACAGGAACAGTGATCAGTGGTTGAGGACAGTGTATTTCCAGCTTATAAACTGCGTGTTGTATGCCCGACTGTATGTTGTGTGTATTTAAATTTAAGCTGTTATGCTGCCCGTTTTTCTGGTTATTTATTTCCTTTTTGCTTTATTATCTTTTTGTTAGGACAGTTTGTGGCACAATTGCTTCCGAACCATCAGATATTCCCCCAAGCACTTTGGCACGAGGTCGCCGACTTACACGATCCGAGGATCTAGTTGACGGACATCCGGTGTTCCATTCATTACCCCCGGTTATCAGAAGGAGGCCGAGGAAACGCAGTCCATCAGAGCAGAGATTACTGGTTACAGCAGCCTACTCTAGTGTCAGACAGTCGGGTTGAGATCCCTGTTTCTGCTATAGAGATACACTTGCCGGTTATTCAGATGGAACAACAGAATACAGCAATGGAGGCGATGATGCGCCAGATGAATGAGAGCATGAACAAATGCAAGATTGATGCTATCCGCCAGGCGGAATTTTCCAAACAGCAGGCCGCTGTTATGGCCCAGCAGTCTGAGTTGATCACCAGATTACAACAGCAGAATGCAGCATCTGCTTCACACCAACTCCCTCCTCCACTAGGGGCACATCAGATTCCTCCACCACCCGGGGCCCCATTACCTGAGCCGACATCTACTGGCCAGAATGCCCCTCCAAATCTGCAGAATACCCAAGCTACCCTCCCGAATCCACAGAATGCTCCGCCAAACCCACAAAACACCCCAGAGGACACGGGTCTTCCAACGGGGCTAGCTCCGCCCCCGCTTCTACCACAACTGTCCAAAAACATTACACCTAACTACCCGGACGCTCCATTTGAGTTCGAGGTAGACCAGACAGCTCTGAAATTGAGCAAGTTGGAAAAACTCTTCAAGAAATCACAGGGGGTGAAGGCCATCCCAGACATTTAAGACGGCTATACTGATGTGGCCGTGACATTGCCGGACAGATTTAAGATGCCCCAGATCGATCGCTTTGATGGGTCCGGGGACCCCATGGTCCACCTCCGGCTATTTTCAGACATCTTAAGACCAATGGGCCTAACCTGACCGCAAAAGCTTTCCTTGTTCGGTCGGACTTTATCGGGTGTGGCATCCACTTGGTATGCAAAGCTGGAGGATGATGTGAAGACAAACTGGGATGAGATGGCCGAGGCCTTCGTTGCACAATATTCATATAACACACAGATCGAGATTACCACTCGTGATCTCGAGACAACGAGGCAGGAGCCTAAAGAATCTTTTTCTGACTTTGTAACCCGGTGGAGGGCGAAGGCATCAATGATGACCTTAAGGCCAACAGACAGAGATCAGATCCGGATGATTGTGCGCAATCTCCAGCCGGCATTAATGAAGAAAATGATCGTAGTCCCTTTCCCCACTTTCGCAGATCTACATGATATGGGGATGCAAATAGAGGATGCGATGAAACAAGGTCTGTTTGACCAAGACCGGGATCAGCCCCGAAGAACATTCAACCGGAATACCAATGCAGGCCCGAGCGGCTCTGCCAATACAAGGACTTCAGAGGTCGGAATGGTCACCACCAATCCCCCTCCCCAACCAAGGTCCGCAGCGGCCACACCTTTTTCTGATGCCTCTGGGAGCAGTAACCAAGCTTCCAGATACCAACCCAGGGGTCAACGAACCTTCTCTCCACTACATATGCCTTTGTCCAAAGTCCTCGGGGTTCTAGTCAGAAAGGGGCATCTGAAACCCTTGGAACCGAGGCCCCCTCCAAATCCACTCCCCCCTTCCTACAACCCAGCCAAATATTGCAAATACCACCAGCAGCATGGTCATGATACCGACCAATGTTACAGGCTGCGTCATG
>JAXFYN010000957.1:0-18451 GCA_036172215.1 Camellia granthamiana
ACTTTGTTATTATACAAAAAAATTAAGACTTAATTGGTTGACTAGGGAAATAGTTTTCACATTTCAAACCCTGTAGTCCTGTAGAGAATAAAACCAGCCCTTGAAATTGCCTTGGAATGCCATAACAATTGAGCCCAGCTAACTCAAGATGATCACAAGTTTCAAAGCTGAAGCAACAGTGATCTTACCTTTAAAGATGTTATATCACCCAATGGATGCTGCTAGTATGCTCCACGTTTTTAGGACAGTTTAATGTTACCTGTGATGTCCGATGTTGGGCCACGCCGACGCATCCTTTTTCTCGGCGGCCGGTCCTTTGAATTGGAGGAGGCGGCGGTGGATGCGATTGGGCGCCGGAGTTTGTCGATTGTGGAGCGGGGTCAAGGGCTCCGACGGGCGATCTTGCTTGTTGGTTTTGAAGTTTGTTGGCTGGTGGCGAAATTGAGAAAGGCTTCGTTGGATCCTGGAGCCCATCGATTTCTGGGACGCCTTAGTGGCAGCAGTCGTAGTGTAGCCGTTTGGGGCCGTGGTGAGGAGGAGGGTGGGTCATCTATCCAAATAGTGGTGACGGAGGGGCAACGAAGGTCTCAGCTTTTCTTTCCGATGTCTGCTTTTGGTGATGGGTGGGGGGATTTGGCTTTGGTTATTGAAGGGTTCGGATTAGGTGATGGTTGGGTTAAGCACCCTGTTGGTGTGCAGGGGTTGGGGCAACCTTTTTCTACCTCTTTGGGAGTGGTGGGTACGGTGGTTCACACAGCTTTGGAAGGTGACTGGTTTAAACTTCTGGATAGGGCTTTGGTAGGGCATCTGAGGGGTGTGGGGGGCCAAGGTTTGAGTTTTGCGACTATGTCAGATTGGGTCCATCGATGGTGGCAGGTGTCGGGGCAGGTAGAGATGCGTCCACTTGGTGCTCAGGCTTTTTTGTTTGTTTTCTCTTCCAGACGCGAGGCGGAGTCTTTGTTGCGTCGGCGATGGACTATTGACAGTCGTGATTTGCTGTTGGAATGGTGGACACCCTTGGCCCTATGTGCTTCGGGGATGGACTCACCATCACGTCCAAGAGATTGGATCCGTGTGTCGGGCTTGCCACTGCATCTTCGTGGAGAGGAGGTTTACCGTGTAATTGGCGACCAGTGTGGTGGCTTCGTGGAGGCGGACGAGTCATCGGTGGATCTCGGCACTATCCGTCTGTGCGTGAGGGGTTTGACAAAGATGCCGCCGTCTGTCAAGCTCCGGTGGGGCTCGTGGTCATACTCCTTACCAGTTTGCGTGGAGGTCCAGCCGTTGGTTGAGCCTGTGGCGCCGTCCAGCGACGGGGAGGGTGGTTTGGATTTCGAATTGAAATGGCGAGATTTGGGGCGGAAGAATCGGGGATCTGTGAAGACCGTGGGGGTCAATGATTTTAAGCAGAGATTTGGGCAACCCGTTGACTATTCGAGCCCACATGTTCGGGTTTTTCCACATACCCAAGTTGGTTTAGTATTGGGCTCACTAGGTGAATTATTAGGTTTTAAAGTTGGGCAACTCTGAGGCCTATCAGACTGCTGGTGTTTCTCTGGGCCAGCAGATGTGGGCTCCGGTCCATAAACAGCCACAACTGGGCTTAGTTGATGAAAGCCATTTTTTAACCGATCACGGGTGTGATGTAGGCCCAGCGGTGAAACACTTAGCCCAGACCATCCCGGGTCAATCGAACCCATCCCTCAGTCGGGTTTGTGCTTCCCTTCGTGATGGCATGGAGCGTCGTCGGCCTCATTCTGCCATGGAAGCGTCGCCGGAGTCTGGGCGACATCGGACGACAGTTGCTGTGGATGTCGGCGGTTCTTTACATTCGACTGGGTTACCTGTTGAGCTCTCTCCGACACTTCCAGACTTGAGTCGGGATTGTGCTGCCCTCGGTGATGGTTCGTAGCTTCGTCGGCCCCTTTCTGTCATCGCAGCGTCGCCGGAGTCTGGGCAACTTCAGGCGAAGGCTGTTGTGGATGATCTTGGAGGTTCCTCACATTCGATTTCTATTGAGGTTTCTCCGAACCCTGTACTTGTGGCGGATGAACCATGTTTGCAAGAGCTAGGGTACGGGGACGGTTTCGATGATGATGAAGGTTGTTGGTCCACCCGGGTAGATCAGCTGGCGTTGGTGTCCAACCCGAGATGGTGGATGATGAGGTAGTTGGGATTGATGTTGGGGTTGAGAAGGGTGCTCATAGTCCGATAGTGGACTTCCACGAGGATGTCATTCCGAGCTCCGATGAGGTATCGAGGTGGGTTTTGTCTCGCATTAATGAGGTTAGTCATTTTTTGGGGTGTCTTTTGAAGGTCATGAGCATGAGGCTTTTGCTTTATTTTCTGCCATTGAGGGCTCCTGGAGGGATAGTGCCCCGAACTGCCAAGTGGTGACGCCTTTGAAACATAATGAGAAGAGTGTTAGGGAATTACGAAGATTGGAGTGTTCTATTAATTATCACTGGACTGCAGTTGGGAATGGACGGACTGCTAGGAAGGGTCGTGGTACTCCATTGATGTTGCAATGTGGTTAAAAATGTTGTCTTGGAATGTGCGTGGTTTAAACGATAGGGGAAAACGGGTCATGGTCAATTCTTTGTTAAAAACTGCGCGTGCGGATATGGTTTGTTTACAGGAAACCAAGATGGAAAGTTTAGGGGAAGAGATGGTTCGGGAATTGTGGGGTGGTAGATTTGTGGATTGGACGTTTTTATGTGCCCAAGGGGTGGCTGGAGGAGTTCTTCTTTGTTGGGATAGGAGGGTGATTGTAAAGGAGGAGGAGGAGGTGGGGGCTTTTTCCATTTCTTGCCTTTTCCGTTGTATTGAGGATGACTTTCGCTGGGCCTTCACAGGTGTTTATGGGCCGGTTCATGGTGGAGACCGAACTGGTTTTTGGGAGGAGCTTCACTACATTGCCTTTCGGTGGGGGGTTCCATGGTGTGTCGGTGGTGACTTTAATGTGGTGCGGAGTTTGGAGGAGAAGATGGGGGCAACCTCGGTAACAGCTTCTATGCAGAGTTTCTCGTCCTTCATTGATGAGGTGGAGTTAGTGGATCTTCCAATGTAGGGTGGTGCATTCACATGGTCTGGAGGTGGAGTGATGTCTCGGCTTGATAGATTTTTAGTTACAGGGGATTGGGAGGAGCATTTCTCACATGTGACCCAGACACGTTTGCGCCGTCCAGTTTCAGACCATTGGCCAGTTTTATTGGATAGTGGGGGCATCTGGAGTGGGCCGACGCCGTTTTGATTTGAGAACATGTGGCTGTCGTCTGACGGTTTTCTTGAGCGGGTAAAGGGCTAGTGGGTAGTTATGTGCTTTCAGGCTTGCCTAGTTGTTGTCTGGCACAAAAATTGAAACTTCTGAAGTCCGATTTGAAGAGGTGGAATAGGGAAGTGTTTGGTGGCTTGGAGGTTCAGAAGGCCGAGGTGTTTGCTGTGTTGCAGGAATTGGATGTCATAGAGGCCGAGGGGATTTTGTCTGCGGCGGATCTTCGTCGTCGTGATGATGTCCGCAAGGAGTTTGGCCACATTGCCCGTATGGAGGAGATTAGCTTTCGGCAAAAATCTAGATGTTTGTGGTTAAAGGATGGGGATCGTAATACAAAGTTTTTTCATCGAATGGCGAATGCCCATCAGCAGGTGAATCAGATAGGTCGTCTGTGTGTAGATGGAGTGGAGTTGTCTTCTCCAGAGGCGGTTAGAGCTGGTGTTGTAGGCTACTATGAGCACCTTTCTCGGGTTCAGGGGGAGGTTTGGAGGCCAAGCCTGGATGGTGTTTCTTTCGATGTTATTTCAGACACGGTTAGCTATAGGTTGGAGAGCCCGTTCGCTGAAAAGGAGGTGTTGGAGGCTTTGCGTAGTATGCCTGGGGATAAGGCGCCGGGTCCAGATGGTTTTACATTGGCATTTTTTCAGCATTGCTGGGAGGTGGTGAAGGCCGATGTGATGGCAATGTTTGAGCAGTTTCATCAGTCTGGTGAGTTTGAGCGTAGTCTTAATGCAACATTTATTGTTTTGATCCCAAAGAAGGGTGGGGAGGAGGATATTCGGGACTTTCGTCCTATCAGTCTGTTAGGTAGTATGTATAAGCTTTTGGCGAAAGTGCTGGCTAATAGGTTACGTGGTGTGTTGGAAGGGATCGTTTCTGAGTCTCAGAATGCTTTTGTGGGTGGGCGGCAAATTCTAGATGCTGTCTTGGTGGCAAATGAATGTGTGGATTCTCGAACCCGCCAAGGGCAGGCGGGCCTTATTTGCAAACTAGATATTGAGAAGGCTTATGACAATGTTAATTGGAAGTTTTTATTATATATGTTGGACAAGCTCGGTTTTGGGGCTCGGTGGAGGCGTTGGATCCAATTCTGTATTTCCACGGCACGGATGTCAGTTCTTATGAATGGGTCTCCAGCGGGTTTCTTTCCTACTTATAGGGGACTTCGGCAAGGAGATCCCTTATCTCCTTTATTATTCATTCTAGTGATGGAAGCGTTGGGGCGGTTGTTATCTACAGCGGTGCAGGGAGGGCAGCTGCAGGGTTTTGCGATGGGAAAGGCTCCCGCAAATTTATCGGTTTTCCATTTGTTCTATGCTGATGACGCTCTTATTTTCTGCGATGCGGATGTGGATCAAATTGGGTATTTGAGATGTGTGTTATTGTGTTTTGAGGCCGTCCCAAGTCTTCGGGTGAACTTAGCAAAGTCAGAATTGATTCCTGTGGGGGATGTGGCTTCGATTCCGGTGTTGGCAGCTATTCTCGAGTGTAAGGTGGCATATTTGCCAGTTACGTATTTGGGATTACCTTTGGGGGCGTCTTTTAAGGCTAAAGGGGTGTGGGATAGGGTGGTGGACCGTGTGCAGCGGCGGTTGGCCGGATGGAAACGGCAGTACTTATCAAAAGGCGGGAGACTTATGCTGATTAAGAGTGTTCTCTCTTCCATCCCGACATATTTTATGTCCGTCCATGTGATCCCGATATCAGTGGCCAAGCGGATAGAGCAGTTGCAGAGGGATTTCTTGTGGGGTTCAAGGGGGGGAGGGTTCTCATTATCACCTGGTGGCCTGGGATCAGATTTGTCGTCCTAAGGTGCGGGGGGGTTTGGGGATTCGAAGGTTGGTTTTGTTCAATTTAGCCCTGTTGGGGAAATGGTTGTGGCGGTTTGTGGCAGAGCATGACCGTTTCTGGAGAAGGGTAGTGGTAGCAAAGTTTGGTGTGGGGCCTGGCGGGTGGTGTTCAGGGCGAGTGGGGCATTCTCATGGTTTTGGCCTCTGGAAGGGGATTTTGTTGGGGTGGGCAGAGTTTTGGAAGTGGGTGAAGCTCAAGGATGGGGTAGAGGATAGGGTTCGGTTTTGGCGCGATCGGTGGTGTGGCGATCTTACTTTACAAGAGCGTTTCCCTTTGGTTTTTGGAATTGCCGACGATGCTGAGGTTTTGGTGGGTGCTGTGTGGTCTGGCCAGGGGGGTTCGACTTTTTGGAATGTGGGCCTGCGCCGTGCTGTTCAGGATTGGGAGCAAGGTCAGTTGGTGGAGTTGTTGGCTTTTCTTTATGAGTTGAGAGTGGGAGAGGATGGACAGGACTCTTTGGTTTGGGACTGCCCTGGGGCTAAGGGGTCTTTTTCCGTTTCTTCTTATTATCGTGTGCTTGCTCATGTGGAGGAGGTTGCTTTCCCTTGGAAGTGTGTCTGGGTTCCAGGTACACCTTCTAAGGTGGCCTTCTTTGTGTGGACGGCTATGTTGGGTCGTGTTTTGACTTTGGATAATTTAATTCGTCGTGGTCACATATTGGTTAATTGGTGTTGCTTGTGTTGTGATGCTGCGGAGTCAGTTGATCATTTGCTCATTCACTGTCCGGTTACTTCTCGCCTTTGGATGTCAGTTGTTGCGATGTTTGGTTTGGCTTGGGTGCAGCCGGCGTCGGTTCAAGCAGTCCTGCATAGTTGGGTAGGGGGTCGTGTTGGAAGGAGACCTCGGAAGGCGTGGATGCTTGCTTCTCATTGTATTCTATGGTTGGTCTGGTTGGAGCGAAACAGACGCGTTTTTCAGGGGATATCTCATTCAGTCCTTTGGTTAGAACGGCAGTTGCTTACGATATTGTATGGTTGGGTGACTAGATCGGTTGACCCGAATGTTTTCGCTTTTGTCGAATTTGTGGAACATTTGATTTGTTAGTTATTTTGTTTGTGTAGCCTCTTTGGCCTCCTTTTTTGTTTTCTTTGCATCTTCTTGATGCTTCTTTATAAAATTCGGTTAAAAAAAAAATAAAAAAAAATCGTACCTTTAAAAGGATGCAGCCCAGTTAAGCCTATCGTTTGTAGAAAATTTAGCTGAAATGTGAATAGCACTTAATTCCTCATTTCCGTAAGCTGAATTGCATTTGCAGATGGCCATCTCGATGTACCATTATCAGTAATAACACTTAACTATTGCAGCACATGACAAACTGAATCATTGGCTACTTTTCTCCATCTCTCTAGCGGCTGTAGAAGATGCCAGTTATTGAAACCAAAATGGAAATGGAAAGTGGATAATGAGGTCACCCTCATGGTCTTTGTCACGAGCTCTCCTTTAAATTGATCCACCTAGGCCATGAAGCATTCCACATGCGCCATGTCCTTATCTCCTCTCAGAAGAAAGCACCCAAAAATGAGGCCACATGTGCTTGATTAAATTGCTTACATTGTTGATATTTGACATGATGTCTGCTTTTATTGAAAAATTGAATACAATATAATAATTATAAAATCAAATTTTCATATGAGCAATTCTTGAATCTCTGTACCTTAATTACACTTCTATGCCCTGAAAAAAACAGCAGTTGTGTTATTGTTTTCTACAGAGATTGAATCAACACAAGATTCCTTACCTGCAACAACCAGGGAGTAACTTGGTCAACAGTTTCCTTACTTGTAAGTAACACACCAATTTCTTGAAATCACAACATATATTTAACCAAGGTTCTAACAAAAGCACACAATAATTTATTCTTTCCTGCTTCTATCATCTATCATATTTAAAGTTTCAGGTATATGAAAGTTTGAGTGGGCTCTAATAGAGGGAACATGGTAAGAGTAGAAGAAGGTTCAAATAATTTCAGCACCTAGATTATTTGCGTACAGTATGAGGGGCCATGCGATTCAGAAGACAATCACATCACACATCAAACAAAAGAATATATCACATGGAAGTTAGCAGAATCATTGGCTTCATGTCCAAAAAAAGGTTTTCCCTTTTTCTATATATTATAACTTTTTTGGGTTTTCAGATAAATATCAATTTAAAGCATAAAATAGAAACCAAATAAATAAAAAATGCAGGACTACAAATAATCAGATTTCAAAATCCTGCTTTTGGACTCACATACTATTATTTTGTTTGTTGCCCACTGATACTATATATATGTTGCCCACTGATACTATATTTCTTGACAGATTGATCGTATTGCTCGTGTTGCATTTGAGACTATTCGGAAGCGGGGTAGGAAACTCTGTTCTGTTGATAAAGCAAATGTTTATTTAATGCAACTTGTGCCCACTGATACTATATATATGAATAAACAATGCATTTAAAAATATGCATAAACAATGTGATTAAAGAATATGGAAGCCTTATTTCTTATCATTTTTTTTAAATACCTCCTTTGAGTCTAGCTGGTTGAAAAGTCATAGTTATCCAAGTGGCAAAGGGATTAAACTCTGGAATAAACTGTAAATTGAGATATTTTAAGTTTGACTATTGATAGCAGTTATTGAGCTTAACTGATATTTGTGATTTACAGTGATTGTAGGTATTCGGAGTTTACTATGCAGAGTTGGATCCAATTTGGCGCTGTTTTATAGAGGTTTCTTGGATTTAGTTGATGTCTGTAGTTTGCAAATGATTATAGGTATTCAAAATTTATTATGTAGAAATGAATCCAATTTAACTGTCTTAAAGAAGTTTCTCGTCATTAAAAAGAATATATATATATAAAGAAATATCAATGTAGAGAGGGGAAATAGTGTACAAGAAACTATGATAGGGAACCTGCAGGTAGATGCTGCTAGTATCAAACAGTGTGACAATGCTCTAAAGAAATTAAAAAGCAGCAAGACCAAAGGGAGTGTGAGATCCTTGTCTGCACATTGTTTGGGGTGCAATGTGGTCAGCCTTTGATGTGTACAGTTGGCTTGGATTTGATGCTTTGGTCCCCCCCACCCCACTCTCTCTCTCTCTCTCTCTCTCTCTCTCTCTCATCTTTCTTTTGTTTTCCATCACTTCTTCTTCTTCTCTTCTCACTTCTTCTTCTCTTCTCAGATGAAGCTGAGGCTGAGGCTGATGAGCAGCAAACAATCCTTTTAACATGAATGTTGGGTTTCTTTCATGGTTTGCTAAATTGGAATCTCTTGCCCACTTGTGTGTAGTGGAGGATAGTGATTACTATAAGTGACTGCTTCTATAATGTATATGACATGGTCCCTAAATTTTTCCAAAATTCTTTTGGTTTTCCTATATTTCATGAGTATTTTTACAGTGCATATGGGATGACTATTCACATATTAATATTATATAATAGCATCAGTGTGTACTTTGGCACCAAAATTCTTTCTTCTTCTGAAATTACATATTTGTAAATGGATTATAAGCTCTGCAAAGTAGTCTATTTGGGGGTTCGAGCTAGAGAATTGTTTGACTGGAAAACTATGCTTTAGAGGTTTTAATGTTGCTCCTCATGAATTACACATTCTTTTGATTTTTGACAGGGAATTGATGACAAAGTCCTCGTTGAAATTTTTCTTGAAGGAGGAAGCGAGTTTACCTCCATTGTCCTTGATGTGGGTTCTGGTTTTGATTGCCAGCCTGTTGCATTATTGCCAACAGAGGTATATGCACCTTGATTTCTCGGGAAACATGTAGGTTTGGAATTTAAGTCTATTTTATAGTCACTCTCTTCACATGGTAAAATCGGATCAGAGAAGTGTTGTCACTCTAACCTAATGGATCTTTTTATTTGACTCTACTAAATTGATGACCAGGTGGAACTTCAATTCCATGGCAGTGCTGATGTAAACGAGAAGGATGCAATATTCAATTATCGAAGGAAATATCTTCCTATACAGCAGGTATAACAAATTGCATGCTATTTGTTCCAATTCTAATGGTGTTCGTTTAAATGCAAGCATTTTATAGTTTTGAAGTTGCCATTGTTCATGAGTTATTGGCTAGCGGTCATATCCTTTTATACTTTTATTTAGGGTAGTCTTTAGCACTACTTTTATTGATTTAGTTAGTTATCTGTTGCGTTGGATTATTTAGTACAATATGTTTTATTACTGCTAACGGTTTTCTATACATGCTGGAATATTGATTTCCTTGGCGTTTCTCTAGATTAGTGGGATGGAGCAAACCAACTTCTTATTTCAGCAAGCTTCATAGGTACTATGATTCTGCTTTTATGTTGTGATGGAAGTTCAAGATCAAGTGATGATTTTTTGCCAAAATAGCCATTTGAATCCCTAAATTTCTTTTGCATGGTGTCAGTGTCCTATTGATTTTGTATTCTACAATTCTTACATTCTGTGCATAATGCAGCTTGTCCCTGGTGGTTCTCCTGATCCAGAATGTGTGGTGGTATGCAAGATTGCTGGTGAACTAAAGTTTGTGCATAATACGCTTGTGCACTAAAGTTTTCCCTTTCTTAAAAAAGAAAATCAAGTAATTAGAACAAATTTATTAAGTTGAGCTGAGTTTAGCTGGTGAACTTTTTTACTCATATATATATATATGTGTGGATGATAATTCATTCTGAATAAACTGAACGTTAAGGACCTTAGAATATGTTTGTTTGACTGAGTAAATAAAATTAGGCAAGATTAACATTTTACAGCTATTAATTTTGGAATTATTAACATCTTTAAATTGTGTAATATACACCGTTTGATTTGTGTGAATGTTTTTTTTGGCACAATGATTGTGGACTATTATTTGATAAGATTTTACTATATGAATGGGAGTTATTATTTTATATTAGTGCTATTTTTCAGTTTTATTATAGGTATTTTTTTAGTTCAATAACAAAAAATTAGCACAATTAAAAAAAAAAAAAAAGGGGCTATCACGGCGTTTCTAAAAATGTCGCTAAATAGTATAACGGTTAGATTTTTCTTTGAAAAAAGAGATACGGCGGCGTTTTAAAAACGTCGCTAAATAGCATAGTGATGTCATGTTACAATTAGTAGAACTTTTAGCGGCGTTTTAATATAGCGACGTTTCTAAAGCGTCATAGAGTTATAGCGAAGGCCGCATCTTCGCCGTTTAGTGCTAAATGTCACAAAATATTTGACGGCGTTTTAACACTATAGCGGCGTTTTTTAAACGCCTCTAAAACTCTGATTTCCATCAGTGATTCAACGTGGCAATTTGTAGGTGGACAATGCCACTAATAGTATTAAAACAAATTTCAAAATTTCCTCGCTAAAGATACAAGCTAATTGCAGTAGGAAATAGGAGACAAATTTTTTCATCCAAAGTGAACAAAACACATTGGTGGGAGAATATGGTGGTCCCACTTTTAAACTAATTTGTATGAAAATTCATTTTATACAAATTTGTTTGCTTGGATTAGGAAATTCAGTATAAAATGAATAAATTGAAAAAAAAAATTATTTTTGCACTCGTTTGTTTTAGTCCTTCACATTCCTCTTGTTAAAAGAGGATAACTATTGCCACCAAATTTTGACCCTTATATCAAAACGAGTGTTATAAATTAAGCTTAATGCGACTTTGGGAGAAATACTATCTAAATGTTGGATCTTATATTTGGGACTTTGATTGAAAATTTAGAGTTTGAACCCCAATATCGGGTTTGGGTGTAGGCGATTTGATTCAAAAATCATACTCCAAATAAAACAATTCTTATTCTGAAAAAGTCATTTTCTATGGAAAACAAATATAAAAAATCAAGACATAATAATATGGTTTTGGTATGCATATCAGCTTCAAAGAATACTAGCTTTAAACTTCTTGCTTTTGAAAATATATGAGTTTTAAACTTCATGTTGCAATGACTTTTATTTGGTCTATAATTAGATTTGAAGTTTCACTATCATGAGTAGGGAATATGTCCGATTTGTCGAGCCAAATTTCAATTTTTAACTCAACCATCTTTCCTTTCTTCCAAATACCATTCTTTCAACTATCATTTTTTTCAATCACTATTCTTTAAACTATCATTTGGTCATCTCCCGACCATTATTTTAACTACTATTCTTTGATAACAAATTATAAATAATTGAATCTTGAATGATACACAACCAAGTAATGTAAATTGTCACATTTTCATCATGAGTGTATGATTTTCTCTTCTTTGTTTTTTGGTGAGAAACTTCAATATTTTCTATATGTAAATGAAAGTGTGAGAATAGATAAATCACGTTTGCAATTTGCCAATAAAATAATACTAGGTGTATAGAATTAGAACACAAAAAATGTACAAAAATACATCGAGTAATTAAAATTGATTTTAACTGTAACTCCCATCACATTCATAATGAATTTTAGATACACAATAATATATAAACTTGCACTTTTTATATTCTACTTATATACACAAGTAAATATTGAATATTTTTTTTTTTTTTTTGAACAGCAAAAGAAAACACCCTTTATTGATGAGAATTATCAAAATGAAATTACATCAATTAAAGGAAAAAAGAAGTGCAAAAGGCAACAAAGCAAGCCTCACGATCCCAACTAGGTTGGCACAACGAGGAACAAGGTTGAAGAGAAAACAACCGGAAGATACAAAACCAAACCAGAGCAGAGCAGCAGTCCCTCTGAGGCCATTTGCGAAGAAACTCAAGGCCAAAATCTGATGCAGACCACCCTCCACTGCTGAAGCCAGACAAAGCAACAGACCAGAACTGAAGGCCAAAACCTCCCAGCATCAGACCATCACTCCCACCTACATATGCAGACCACCCTTCACTAATGAAGACAGAAACAGCAACAGACATCTTTAATTCAGCCAACACCCCCAATGCAGAACCTTACCTGTTTCAGATTGTTCACAATATCAGTTACTGAATAACCTGAGCAGAGAGAGCCAACATCTTTATAGCGACCCCGGTCTCTTCCCATTTGATTATTGTATCTGGACTTATGTTCCGTGGATTCCGTTGTCATATTATTGTTGTTGTTGTCCTTTGATTCCTTATTCTTGGGTTATAGGATATTTTGGGCAGGTTGATTGCAGGTTGGTTGGGTTTAGAAACCAAGTGTTGATGTTCAGTTTTTGGCTTGGTCGCTCGAGCGAGCTTATCTCCGCTCGAGCGAGGTCTTCCTTTTTGGTTCGTCGCTCGAGCGAGCATTTCTTGGCTCGAGCGAGGATTGCGTCCAGTACTAGACCTGAACGCAGTGTTTGTTGGCTCGAGCGAGCTTTTCTTCGCTCGAGCGAGCTGCTTTGTCTTTGGCTCGAGCGAGCTTCTCTCTTCGCTCGATCGAGGTCAGTTTCTTGTGTCTGGTCGCTCGAGCGACCAGGTCTTCGCTCGAGCGAGCCTGTCTAGTATTTAAACGTAACAGCGGGATTTTTAGGGCAGTTTTTCATTCTTTTTGATCTCAAACCCTAAAGTCCGACTTTTCTTCTTCTCTAAACACCTTTTCTCCTAGGTTTGATCTAGTTAGGGTGTGTTTCTACCCTAGTTCTTTTATAAATAAGATAGGGGAGAGTGAGGGCTTCCATTTAATCTGAGCAGTTGTCGGTTTGGAGCACTTTGGAGTTTCGAGCATCTTCTTCATCATCATCTTTTTGGGTTCTTTCTTTGAGGTAGGGATTTCCTACTCCATTTATACGTTTTAATCCTAAGTGGTGGTATTTTGGTATGTGGGGGTAGTTTGGTAATTTTGGGAGAAACCTTAGGGTTTGTCATAGATTAATTTATATAATTAATGTAAGGGAAGATTGTGATATTGGGTTTAATTCATGTGATTGGGGAAAATTAGTGGTTTAATGATGTATTTGGTTAGTTTAAACACTTACCTTTGAGAATGTTGAAATTACACTTGTGTTATTATATTTATTTCTTGTTTAGAAATAATTGTTTTGGGCTATCGGTGGAGGATAGCCATTGATTGTTGTAGACCTTGCATGCGGCTTAGGTATAACTGAAATTGAGTCATTTATTTGACTGTTGAGTTAATACAGAACATTCGTGTATTGATTATGTGTTGTATATGGCAAGTATTGATTATGTTGCATATGCATTTGGTTTTGGAGGAGATAGGGGATGAACTCCACGGTTTAGGGGAAGATAGGGGATGGACCTCTAAACCGGATTTGTTGGGAGGAGATAGGGGATGGACTCCAGTAGCATCACATATGTGTGTGCTTATTGATAATAGAAATATTTCTATTTGTTGTTGATATGATACATCACCACCATGTGTGTCAGTTGGGAAGTATGGAAGTGGATTTGATTGAGATTTGTTATAACACCAGCATGAGTGTTTAATTTGTTATAAGAAAGGTTTAACCTGATTTGTTATCCTTGTTGAGTTGTTTGGCCAGGTTCTGAGCCATGTTTGTATGAATGAAAAGTGTATTGTGTCATAGACCATGTGTCATAGACAACGTAGACATTCGTGTCATAATATTGTAAACTGAATATTTTATGTTAACCATGTATCGGGTGCTACTGCTTTAGTTAATTCTTATGCTTGGTTTAGTATTTCTCTACTGGGCTGTGGCTCACCCTATATGGGAACTTCATTTTCAGGTTCAGGTGGTTCACAACCTCCAAAGACTTAGCTTGTGAGGAATTGGACTTGAAGATTTGCTTTATTTGTGTTATTTGTTTTATCTGAACTATGTAAACATTCAAGCCGAGGGCTTTATTTGTTTTGAGTTAGAACTCATGGAATTGTGTCCAAGTATTGGCTTGGCAAGATGTAAGCCCGTAGGGCATTTATTATGATGTTTTATTTCGTAATACTCTGATGATTGAAATAATATAATGTTTCTTTTAATAATGCATGTCTTGTTTTATATTCAATGGGTTAAATTTTGAGGGCGTTACAATCTTTATTCCACATCGCAACTTGCACTTTAATGACCTCACACAGCTCCCCAAAATTTGGATGAATGCCATTAAAGATACAATCATTCCTTAATTTCTAGATAGACCAAAGCACAGCCAGAGGCATGGCCTTCCAGATCACCTTCTCTTGTTTTTTCATCCTTGAACCAGCTCACCAATCTAGAAGACACTGCACAGTACCAGGTTGAACCCACTGCAGACCCCACCATTTTAGCATATGTGACCAAACCTTCCAAATAAAAGGGCAGAGAAGAAGCACATGGTTTACACTCTCCACTTCTTCATTACAAAAAATGCAACTCATATTGGCCTCATCCGAAAGCACTCTAATTCGTTGCAAAAAGCTGGAGGTCTTTAGCCTTCCTTTCCATGCCAACCAACCAAAGAATTGAGCTCTAGGTGAAGAAACATTAATTGTTCCAAAGCAGATCTGTAATCTTACACACTGAACCTAAGGAGTTTTCACACCACTTATAAGCCAAGGACACAGTGAAGTTGCCTGATGGGTCTGCTTTCCAATGCAAAACATCAGCCATATTTTCCCTAAGGACTGGAGCAGTACTCAGCAACAGATTCAATCTATTCAACTCCTCCACCTCCCATTGAAAAAGTGATCTTCTAAATTTGAGGTTCCATTCCATCTCACTATTGCTTCTGGTATGCATCACATGCATTGAATCGAACTTTTCCAAAGACAAGGAATAGAGCCTAGGGAAAGCTTCCATCAAGCACACATTGTTACACCAAGTACCTCTCCAGAACAGAGTATTTTTCCCAACCCCAATCACTGGAACAGAGTTTTCTTTAAAAAATTCCACCAGATCAGGTCTGGTTCTAGCAACACCCAAAATGTCAGCCCATAAACAAGAGATCCTGTGGTTATCAACAAATTCTGGACACCACCCTACACCCACCTGATTGTATTTGTTATATATCACCTGTTTCCACAGAGCATTAGGTTCAACCCCAAACCTCCACCACCATTTCAATAAGAGGCACTCATTCATAAGTCTAATCCTTTTAACCCCTAGACCCCCCTGCTGTTTGCTTTTAGAAATCTCCTTCCACTTGACCAAGTGTATTTTCCTACTAAAACCATCCCCACCCCATAGGAAATTGGATTGAATTGACACAAATTCCTTAGCAACCCCTGCTGGCATTTTGAACAAAGATAAATAATAAATAGGTAAGCTAGACAACACGGATTTAATCAAAGTCACCCTACCAGCAAAAGAGAGGAATCTCCTCTTCCAAGAGGCAAGCCTTTGTTTGCATTTGGCTAACACTGGCTGCCAAGTCCTCTTTCTCTTTGGGTTTGCACCTAGAGGGAGGCCTAAGAACTTTAAAGGCAGACTTTAATGAAGGCAATTGAACTTATTAGCAAATACCTTGGATGCTTCATCTGTTAACCCCACTCCACACACCACACTCTTGAGGTAGTTAATTTTTAATCCAGACAACACTTCAAAACATCTCAAAATCCTCTTTAAGTTATTGACCTCCCCCCAATGAGCTTCACAGAATAGAATTGTATCGTCCGCGAATTGCAGATGGGAGATCCTAAAGGCACTTGAACCAACTGCTGCCCCTTTGATCAACCCCAACTATTTTGCTCTTTCTAGCAGGATATTCAGACCCTCAGCCACAATGTTAAAAAAGGAAAGGGGATAGAGGGTCGCCCTGTCTAAGGCCCCTTTGCGGGCTAAATTCTGAGGTTGGCGAGCCATTTACCAAAATAGAAACTCTGGCTGCTGAGACACACTCCCTCATCCAACTAATCCATTTAACCCCAAAACCAAAATTTGAAAGCATAGAAAATAGGAAATTCCAATTGATTGAGTCATAAGCTCTTTCAAAGTCCAACTTTAGGACAATGCCACTTTTTCTATTCTTCTTCCAGCCATCCACAATCTCATTGGCTATCAATACCCCATCTAAGATGTTTCTGCCCCCAATGAATGCTGATTGTGCAACACTAATAATTCTAGGCATCACAGTTTTGATTCTGTTAGCTAATACTTTTGCCAAAATTTTATACAAAGAGCCAATGAGACTGATAGGTCGGTAATCATTCAAGCCAGAGGGGTTCTCATTCTTCGCAATCAAAGCAACAAAAGAGCTATTAATACCTTTGACCAATTTTGCATTTTGATGGAATTCCTGCATGAATTGCAACGCATCTCCCTTGATCACCTTCCAACACTTTTTAAACATCAAAAGATTGAAGCCATCATGTCCAGGTGCTTTGTTACCTTCACAACTCTTAACTGCAGCTACAATCTCATTTTCCGAAAACTCAGCTTCCAAGAGCTCAACAACTTCTCTATCCCCAATGGATACGAAAGGCCCAGATAGCCTTGGTCTATTGCACCACGGTTCAGTAGATTGGTTAATAAAATGTTGTTGGACTGCCGCTCTCACCTCCACAGGATCCTCCTTAACAATTCCATTAACTGCTATTGAGCACAGAGAATTTCTAATTCTCCTAGAGCTGGCCATAATGTGACAAAATTTTGTGTTCCTATCCCCTTGTGCTGACCACTTAATTCTGGACTTTTGTATCCATGACCATTCCACCATTTTGCTTAGTTTCCAAGCTGCGCCTTTAGCCTCTCTTCTTCTAGCTTGCTCTGCCACAAATAATGGTCTCTCTTCAGCACTTAAATCAAGAGCATGAATCTCCTCTTCAGCTTGTTTAAGTTTATGCTCCACATCACCATAGACTTCTTTAGCCCACTGCTTCAAAGCCAGTTTTAGTATTTTGAGCTTCTGAAGACACTTGAATCCAGCCCAACCCACCACATTAGCTTCTAACCACGTAGTTTCCACAAAAGGTCTGAACTTAGGATGTAGGGTCCAAGCATTTAGAAAACGAAAAGGAGTTGGACCCCAATCTCTCTCATCCTCCATCAACAAAATAAGGCAGTGATCTGAGACCTTCCGGGGCAGCCCCCAAAGCTTAAAATTAAACATTTGAAGCCATTCTGGGTTGAGCAAAAACCTGTCAATTCGACTCCATTTCTCCCCCTCCTGAGAATTGCACCAAGTAAATTTTCTTCCCATCATTGGTAAATCGGCCACTTCAAGATTATCAATTAACTCATTAAACTCCCTCATACCTTTATCTCGCCTTGAACTCCCCTTCCTTTCTGAAATACTCATGATCTCATTAAAGTCCTCTCCCAAGCACCAAGGTTTATTGTATACCAACTTTAATCGAACCAAGCTATCCCACACCACCTTTCTCCTCCCCATATCATTTGGACCATAAATATTTAAAATCACACACTCAAAACTGTTATAGAGAGTACCTGATAAAATTATGAAGTTCTTGTTGCTGCAGCAATCCACTAGTTGAAATACTCCTGGGTTCCAGATGCATAATAGGCCACCAGCAGCTCCTGCTGAATCAACTGCCATGAAGTCCATTTGTTCTCCGCCCCAGTTTGATCTAACAAACTTTTCATCAATTGTGGATCTCTTAGTTTCTTGCAGTAGCACCATATCAACCCTTCTTTCACGGAACACTTGTTTCATCTTTCTCCTTTTCCCAGGCCTTCCTAACCCTCTTACATTCCAGACATAATCTTCATAAAGAGAACATTTTTCAGCTCCTAAACACCCGGGGCAGCTGCTTAACAAGCATCCCCACCCCTGCTCCTCATCTTTTCCTTGTCATTAGCTTCCAAATCGATTAGTTTGCTAAGGACAACATCATCATTCCCTTCACAGTTCACACCAAGGATACGCCCAATTTGGAGTGTTGCTTCAGCCTCAGTGAGTAGTAATCTCCTATTATTTGATTCAGATGCCGCTGAAAGTGAGAGAGCTGCCACCGCCGACCGAAACACTGCGGCTTTCTTCAAATTTAGAGAGGTACCTGCCATTGATTTGTCCCTTTGGAGATTACCTTTTTTCTTCTGATAATTGCTAGGTAGATCGTGAATTTGCACCCTCTTAGTGGCTACCCTCTTCTGGATTGATTCTGCAGAAGAACCCAAAATCTCACTGCTTACCTCTCTTCCATTTCGGGCTAGAGGTCCTTCAACACTACAAGTTTGAATAGAGTCTTCTAAATTGATTGGGGCCTCCAATGTTTTAATTACTGGTAGTCTGTGGGTTTGGGTTTCCACACTGTTCAATTCATGGGCTTTAGTTAAGACAACCTCAATGTTAAGCCCAGGCCTTAATAAATCAGACCCACTTAGACTTTTTAAGAGACCTGGGTCACTAAAATCACCATCAATAGGCCTATCCACCCCATTTCGAACGTTGCTAGAGCTCATCACCAAAGCTACCACCCTATTGAATATAACGATAATACCACGTTATGGTATCATAGTCTAATGAGCAATCTCAATTTATAGTAAAAATCACAACA
>JAXFYN010000958.1:0-70688 GCA_036172215.1 Camellia granthamiana
TCAAATACTTTTTTCTTATATAAAAGAGTTTGTGAAATCATGACAAGAGAAAGTTGAATGTCTCTTATATTTTATTTCTATCACTTTAATGGAAAAATAAAAAAAGAGCAAAGCAAAGCAAGAAAGAAAGCAACCTTGTCCAATGAAAATTTAGCAACGATCATCTCTCATTTATTGAAGACATTTAACTTGACTTCTTCAAGAAAAGTTGATAATTAGTTGCATAAAAAAAAAGAAAGTTGATATGAGTTTCCTTCTTGGAGGTGGGATCTTTCATGTTTTAAAATCTCTCACAATAAATTTTCAATGACATCATATATAATAGATAAACCAAATTTGAACAGAATATCCCGAACTCCATTATTGAATTTGTCATTTTGTAAAACTCTATTGATTTTACAACTTGCAATTGATAGAAAATGAGAGGCTATGTCACGCTAAGGACTCATTTGATTACAGTTTATAAGTCAATAAATAAGTCATTATGGCTTATATAATGGTTAAATCAAGTTATATTGTTTGATAATTTGTTGCTCAAAAAACACCCTTTAGAGCAATAAAATGCTCATCCACTGTAAAATACCAACATTGTCGCACTCTAAAAATAAAGGTGTCCTTAGAAAATATACACATGTAAGAGTAACAGAACGATGGTTGCATCTATTGATGTAATATTTCAGTCTTTAGCACTCTTACCTAGGCTACCAAGATCTGTCACACCACATTCTCAAAACTCAAGTTTTGTCATAGGAAATTGCCACTGCTTATCTTAGGTCCTGTTTCATTGTTATTAGGGAACTTTTTTAATAAATCCATTATTTGAGAGTGTTGTTCCATAAAACCCATAGTGTTTTATAATATTCCATTAGGTCCATTTCATACAGAAAGACCAAAACGTCCCTCAGCAAAACACGCGCCTTTCTCTCTCTCTTTGAATCTAATAACCGACTCTCTTCCTCTGTGTATTCTTCGCAGGAAATCACGCACAAAATCTTCACAGTCCAGAAATCGAAACCCTCCCACAAAACTGTATTCCTTCCATCGTAGCATCTGCGCATCGTCTCATCATCTCATCATCTTCTCCGTCGTCCCTACGTCGAGAAGACTGTCTTTGTTACATTGTCACATCGTCTCAACATCTTCTTCGTCGTTCATACGCACGGAACACTGTATACGTTCCTTCGTCGCATCCACCCTTCGTCTCAACATCTATTTCGTCAAAATGGGCACAAAACGTAAGCATTCTACTCATTAGTGTATTTAAACCCTAAACCTCTTTATCAACATCCATCATTCTGAACTTTGACAAATATCCCCTATTCGTATGCGTATAATATGTAGTAGTCCATATTGTTCATACCGTAACATTTATTCTAAACCCCTCCATCATAATCATTAATTTTATTCATTTTTGCACAAAAAAACATTGCAGTTGCCATTGCATTTTGTTCACAACTGTGAACTTTCCAAAATGTTTTTGTTCTAGTAGTTGTTGCTGAAAGATGTGAACATTCAATTTGATTGAAGATGGTTTGATAATCACATTGTCGCAAATGTTATCTGGTTGTTGTTCAATGCTGTGAACATTCACACAGTTTCAAAAATATTTTGACCAATTCTGTTTTGTTGTAGTTGATAAGTAATGTGAACATTCACATTGAGTTAAAATGTGTGTCTAATCAGGTAGTAATGGTGTTCTTGTTTTATGCTTTGAACATTCTTGTGGACTAAAAATTTTTGGCCAATTATGTTGTTGTTCTTGTTGATGAAAGATGTGAACATTCACATTGCATGCAAATTATAGGAGAAATCAGAAATTATTGGTCCTTCTGTTACTGCCTGTGAACAATCACATTGGCTGATAATTGTAGGAGAACCATATATTATTAGTGCTGTTGTTCTATGATGTAAACATTCACAGTGCCGGCAAAATTTAGTAGAGTCAAATATTGTTCGTGCTGTTGTTGTAGAGTGTGAACATTCCCATTGCCTGAACATTTTATTTCAGAAAGTTATTATTGGTGCTTTTGGTCTAGGCTGTGAACATTCACATTGCCTGAACATTTTAGGAGAGGCAGATATTATTGGTGCTGTTCTTCTACGCTGTGAACGTTCACATGGATTGCAAAATATTAGCCCAATGACTAGGGATGTTTACATTTTTTTCACCCTATTGTGAATGTTTGCCTTGTTCTTATTCATTATTGGTAATGGTGATCCAATAAGTTGATCCGTCATTTTATATGTTCATATTAAAATACACATGTTGTTCAATGGTCTTCATGGCTGTATAAAAATACATTGTTTTCCACAGCGTCACACAATATGCACATTGTGTTTGTGCTGACACAGCAACATGACGTCAATGTTCACAACCAGACACAAACACTGGGCATTCACACCCACGCACACAACTGTTAACATGCACATCATTGGAAATGCTGTGAACATTCACATCTGTTCCACTATGCTAATGACATGAGCCTGGACTTTTTTTTTATAAAATCCTCCATTTTGCAGATGTTGCACATAAGAAAACCGCAAAGAGAAAGCGAGATGAGTACCATGTGAAGGAAGAAACCCCAAAATCAAATAATAGCACCAATGTGGACATGAAAAATGTGAACTACAGATCAAATATGACTGGACTTGTCAAATTCATGAAAGCCACCAAGTTCACAGAAGCACAGCTGCGGTGCCTTAAACAGACACCTTTTTGGAATTTGCTAGATGCACTAAGAAACAATCAGATTGACTTGGACAAATGCATGAAGTATGATGACGTTGTTGTGCATGTACTACAAACGTACAAAGCTTCAAAGGATGCATTCTACATTGGGGAGAAGAGGATGAACATACACAACAGCGACATCAAGTTGATTTTCGGTGTAGACTGTGGCAGCAAGCCCATGGACATAGTGTACGGTGCGAAACCAAAGACTGGCATTGTCAACAAAATATGCAAAAATGTCAGCCGCTTGACTTCTAAATGGATACGCACCCTTCTGAACGAGGCGTTGAAAGGCAAAAAGAAAGCTGACAACGAAGAAGTTGCCCGACTAGTGTGCATGTATGCTTGCCAAAAGTTTTTCTTCTCAACAAGCGGAGAGACGATAGGATGGGCCTACTACACACATATGGTCCCATTGGAAACCATGCGAGAATATGATTGGGCCAAGCAAATTAGGACAACATTGACATCGTCTATTTCCCAAAATGACAAAAATCCAGCAAAAGTGACAGGCTGTGTCATGCTATTGATGGTAAGTACACATGTTGTCAGATAATAATGTTCACATGTCCTTCAGTGTTGTTCATCTAAGCCAACTGTGAACATTCACATTAAGTCATAACATACTACTGTGAATGTTCACATTCACTCCTCCTATACTGCTGTGAATGTTCACAACAGTGCCACAGATGCGAATGTTCGCATCTGAATCACTGTTGTAAATGTCCACATTCACTCATATATACCACTGTGAATGTTCACAACACTCCCACAGCACTTATATTTCACAGATGTTAATGTTCACATCTGAACCACTGATGTGAATGTTCACATTCACTCCTCCTACACTGCTGTGAATGTTCACAACAGTGCCACAGATGCGAATGTTCGCATCTGAATCACTGTTGTAAATGTCCACATTCACTCATATATACCACTGTGAATGTTCACAACACTACCACAGTACTTATATTTCACAGATGTGAATGTTCACATCTGAACCACTGATGTGAATGTTCACATTCACTCCTCCTACACTGCTGTGAATGTTCACAACAGTGACACATCACTTATCTATCACAAATGTGAATGTTCACATCTGAACCACTGACGTGCATGATCACATTCACTCACGACATTACTATGCAAATGCTAAGTAACACTGTGTTTGTTGTTTTACTGAAGTACTGGTTGTGTGAGCACACAACCATCCTACAACCTCACAAACCAAATGCTTTTCCACGCTGCGTGAAGTGGGATCTCAGTGCTTTACAGAAGAAGATGAAAACCACCAATTTAGCTGATTTGGGTTTTAATGAGGTACGGCCTTGAACTACTAATCAAAACATTCACATTATAACACCCCCAAACATATACACTATGTAACCTGTTTTTTTCATTGTCAGGTTAATGCCGGCGAACTCTTTGCAATCCGAACAGAAATACAGAAGTTCAAACATAAGACATTGAAGGTGGAGCCTGAAATTTATGAACCAGCCACGACATCTCCCAACCCGTTTGACATGAAGGGAGAACAACACAGTGGCAGCAACTCCGACTTTTCTGGGCATGGCCTTGAGCAACCAAACAGTGATGATGACATTCACATTCCATTCAGCAGCCAACATTATGACAGCGCTATTGTAATACCAAACACAAACCAACCTGATCTGATTGACATGCTTATCGAAGAAAATCGGAAGGCTTGGGGCGTCATAAGGCAATGGGAAGCGAAGTACAAACATCTTCATTCTTCATGGGAGTTAAGGGCAAGAGTCATAGCTGATCTCGAACATAAATTGTTCAACCAATCCAGCCCACCCAACAGAAATACCGAAATTAAGAAATGCATGGAACAGAAGGATGAAGAAATCAAACGGTTAACGCAGCTGGTCATCGACTTGGAATGCGATAAATCAATTCTTCAAGATCTGTACGATGACCAGTCAGTCCACATTGTCACACAGGCTGTGGCAGAACAGCAACCCCCTAGCCCAATGCAACACAATATCAGCCCACCTTCTAGGGTCAAGCGTATAAAGGAAAAAGATCGCAAAGAACATCGCTTGCCTGACTTCCAATATCCTGACTTACCTGGCCAAAAGCAACCCCATCCAGTTGAAATGGTTGAAGATGTGGAGAAACCCCCACCACCAAAGCAGCCAAAAAAATTATCCTTGACCAACAAGTTCAAAGTGTGGAGCAAAATGTCCAAACAAGACAAAAAGAAGGTCCAAGATTTACAAAAAAGTGGAGGCGATGAGTAAGTTACTCTACAAAAATCTAACGTTTACATTCACATTCTGCAATGTGAACATTCACATTGGTTTGTTCATAATGCACAGGCTGCTGGTGTGGAAAGGAGATTCAAAGGCTACGCATGTGTATTTTGATGACATTATCAACCTCATCAAGGAGGAATCAATACACAGCAATGTATGCCATTACAAACATATCTAACTCTTCATGAATATGCACACACAGACACACAGACAAGCAGCCACAAATCTATGTAATATGACCACATGTTTGTGCAGCTCATAGATGCATACGCTGAACTGTTGCATGAACAACAAGAGGTGGTCAACCCAACTTCGCATGAAGCGTCATTCATCTTCACGAGCATGTGCTTGGTAAAATCTATCATTCCATTAATTGTATTGCCAATGTGAAACTTCACATTCCATTAATTATTTGTCCAATATGTACAGAAAGTCATAAGGGAGTACCATCCTCGCAAAAGGAGTAAACACATTGATGCACATGTGAAGAACTACCAAGGAGAGAGATACCTATTATTTCCATTGCATCATGAGTACCACTGGACGATTGTTGTGTATGATACTGAAGACAATTTGTGGAGGCATTACAACTCATTGCGCCCAAGAACAGGCATACATGACCCGCATATCGACCAAGCACAAGAAGTTGTAAGTGGCTATTTTTGAACACAAATTTGACTTGTTCTCATGCATTAAATGACTGTACAACACCTATGTCTGTTGGTGCCTAATTTGGAATTCTTTACACAGAGGAAATACATTGAGCATGTTGTGAGCGTTATTGGCGAGTCATCAACGCTATACACTAAGCTAGCAGCCCAAAATCCAGCACAACCAATCAAAAGTGTTGATGTCTGTCCTCAGCAAGGAGACGACTCGTAAGACAAGCTACATTCTTTACAGATCGTCCATTACCATTATGCAAATATTCATGCCAACTGCTAACGACAACCATTTCTTTTTCACAGAGTGGACTGCGGACCTGCAGTATGTTACATCATGCGGGCGCACATATTCCATGAAGAAGTCGTGGGCAGCCTCACTAATTCAGAATGGTGTGGACTACGAGATTTGTTAGTGCATAATTTTTTGAATCATAAGAAATCAGAGATCCATTAATACCTACAGGTGGGGGGTGTCCACCTACAAACTTCCAAACAATCAATATGAATGTTAATGTGGAATGCGTTCAAATTTTGACACAACAACTCATTGTAAGACAGTGATACAGCCTTTGTTAATGGGAAAAAGCCAGCTGTGATTTTTGAACTACTTTTGGTGTTGTTATGTTTTACAGATGTGAATATCAACTGTTGCACAACTAATGTGAATGTTCACATTCACGTACAATATCCAGCATGCTGTGTTGTTATGAGTGTAATTCATGCGAATGTTTGAACCTGATTGTTCTATAATAAACATACTTTGTGCAGGAGTGTACACTTAGTGTACATGAGATAATTATGGATCACTTACACATGTGTGAACATTCACATTTGTTCTTGCTCGTAACAGTACTAAATGCCATTCATCTATGCAAAATGTGAACATGCACTTCTGAGATTCATATTGACTAATGTTTGACAGATGTGAATGTTCACAGTTACAACACTGATGTGAATGTTCATAGTCACATGATATTCGTAATGCTGTGTTGTGATGAGCATAATTTCAGCGATGGTTTGAACCCGATTGTTCTATAGTACACATTTTTTCCTGCAGGAATGTCTATGTGACATAATTACGGATCACGTACACACGTCTGAATATTCATATGCACTAATGTTCGACAGATGTGAATGTTCACAGTTGCAACACTGATGTGACTATTCATACTGACTTACGATATTCATAATGCCGTGTTGTTCACATCTGAACCACAGATGTGAATGTTCACATCTGAACCACTGATGTGAATGTTCACATTCACTCCTCCTACACTGCTGTGAATGTTCACAACAGTGCCACAGATGCGAATGTTCGCATCTGAATCACTGTTGTAGATGTCCACATTCACGCATATATACCACTGTGAATGTTCACAACACTGCCACAACACTTATATTTCACAGATGTGAATGTTCAAATCTGAACCACTGATGTGAATGTTCACATTCACACCTCCTATTCTGCTGTGAATGTTCACATTCACACCTCCTATTCTGCTGTAAATGTCCACATTCACTCATATATACCACTGTGAATGTTCACAACACTGCCACAGCACTTATATTTCACAGATGTGAATGTTCACATCTGAACCACTGATGTGAATGTTCATACTAACTTACGATATTCATAATGCCATGTTGTGATGAGCATAATTGATGCACTTTTTGGAACCACATACTTCGTGCAGGAATGTACACATTGACAACAATAAGGTATAAAAGCTCATATCACAGCTTGTATTCATGTCACCATTGACAACAATTAGGTATAAAAGTTCAACCCATGTGCAAGTTTTGACATAGTAAGATTCTTTTACGTAACTGTGAATGTCCATATATGTATTTATCATTACAACTTCAACAAAATCAGTGTCATACAGAAAAAGAAAATTTAAAAGCATGATTTTGCTTGCAACAAAAATACAATCTTATTCTTAAAATGAATATAAGAATCCAATGTAAAATACACCGTTGAAATGGAAAATGTACATCCTATATCGGCTCCTTGCATGACTTTCGATTATGGCTCCCCAGCTTACCACATCTCCCACACTTTATTTGTTTCAATTTCTCACCCCTTGAAGGGATCCTATTCTTTTTCGGCCTTCCGGGGGGTCTTTTCACAATAGGCGGGTATATAGTGAAGTTCGTGGGATCAAAAGGCGGCTTCTCCACCGATGGTATAGGGAATATCGCACCCGAATACGCTGCCCGATATGTCTGTACATGAAAGTAATGTTCCACACAATCATTGAGATTGTAGCGGCTCTTCTGAATGGCAACAACCGCATGGTCACATGGAAATCCATTGATTTGCCATTTGAAGCACGAACATGTACGCCTCGCAACATCAACAGTAACAGATGGTATCGAATGCACTTCAAACACATCCTCGTTGGCTTTGCTAACTTGCCAAGACCTGCTGTCATTGAACGAATCCATAAGCCGTGTTTCAAATGTAGGACAAATAAGCTCATTCCATTTGTTCGCTTGGTCACGCCGTGCAGACATTTGCCGCATTAACTGCGTACGAATTGTGTCCACCATTTGAGTGATAGGAAGATTACGTGCTTCTTTAATCCAATTATTGAATGACTCCGCCGCATTGGAAGTCATCTCCCCATAACGCATGCCCCTGCACAATATCACAAACATCTTACAATATGAAATTTAACATGTATGAACATTCACGTTGAATGATGTGAACTTTAACATCATTCGCAATGAACTTTAACATCAACTTAAAAAATAGACAAATGTGAAAATTAACATCAACTTCAATGACAGCATGATGCGAATTAATAACAACAGCAACTTATGACAACAGATGTGAACATTCACATCAATCAAATCAGTCATCATTATCAGATGTGAACATTCACATCATTGACATTGAACATGAAACACAATTATTAAATTTTCGCAATTGTAAACTGAAAATTCACATCCCTACCATTCCAAACTTCACAAATGTAACACTTTATGAAACTATTATTACCTAAAGTACGAATTTGCCCAATGCTCAGGTGCCAGGTCCTTGAAAAAATCATCTGCTCGTCGTTTACCCTCCTCTTTTAATTTTGCAAGCTTTTCATGGAACCCTACCACAGTTGGCTCGTAAGCACAATCACCCAAACTACTTACTAAGTGATCCCTGAATCCATTATCAATTCCTTTCATCCGATCTCTTAAATTGCTCTTCAAGTGCTGTAAGCAATAACCGTGATGAGCCGATGGGAACACCTTCGGCATAGCTTCTAACAAACCAAGATTACGATCCGAAATAAACGTTATCTGGCGCTTACCATCAACAACCTTCCCAAGTTCATGTAAGAACCACGACCAATTCACCGTGGTCTCCGAATCAACAATCGCAAATGCAACAGGAAACAGACCTACAACACAACAACAATACGCAACTGTTCACAATATAAACAAAACAGGTCATGTGAATGTTCATATCTACGTTGCCCTATCACTATTGTTATTTCTGGATTCAAGTTCATAACCATCAACGATGTGAACATTCACATTTGCAACCATTAACAATTCATTTCTGATTGTTGATTCATTCATAATGTGAACATTCACAGTACTATTCATTATAGGATCAACTGACAGTCGTATACACTCTTTTGAATGTGATTGTTCACATCACTGTCATTAACAGACACATATGTATAATAATGTGAATGGATCAGTGTATAATAATGTGAATGTTGACATTACTGTCATTAGAACTCTCAGATGTGAACATTCACATCAGTGCATACTAATATCAATGTTCACATACTTATAATTTCTCAAGCACTCATTTGTCCATACTATGCATGCCAATGTCCATATTGACATGAACATACAAGTAACAAAAAAAAACTAACCATTGTTTCCGTCTTTCGCCGTTGCCGCAAGTAACTGACCTTTGTACTTTCCTTTCAGGAATGTTCCATCCAAGAATAATAAAGGCCGACAAGAATTGAATCCCGCAATACACGCAGCGAATGACACAAAGAAACGGCAAAACTGTTGACTACTCGCATCATAGTCAATATTCACATAACTCCCTGGATTGTACCGCATTACAGCATCCGAATACCACCGCAGCTGGTCAAATGATAACGAGTGCTCTCCATGAATACCAGCCTTTGCTTTCTCCACACCCAACCATACGACATGGTAACTAACATCTAGCCCATAATCCCTCTTCAAAATCGTCACCACATCACATGGCCGAGTCGACGGCTTGTCCCTCACAATTTCGGATATGGTACTCGACACCAAATCCGAACTAACTCTCGGATTCTTCGATGTTCGGACATCCGTACCACAAGTATGCACCTCACTAAAACTCTTGATGTAGAAAAAATCATTTGCGCGTTGTGCTCTACAATGTATAGCCCACAAGCAGCCCCTCTCCTCCCGCATCGCGCACACAGCAGTAACTCTAGTTGTCTCGTTCTTCACGTACGTAAAATGAAACCCACATTGGATGGCATACTTACACAAAACATCACGAAATTCTTGTGCACCTCCAACAAACCGTTGTCCCACATGCGTGATACCATTTGCCCAAGGGGCTGACAACAACAGCTTCTCCTTATGGTGGCAAAATCTCCGTAGAGCATTAACTTCTTCCTCAACCCCAACACGCACCAATGCCAAACTACTTGACTGACCAATATCACTTTTCAACTCAACCACAACTTCAACATGCTGTACCCCCATTGATTTAGCAAGCAGTAACATGTTCTGAAATTCTTCCTCATTCTCTAAATCACACCTATTAATCCCAGGTAATTTACAAAACAATGAAATACAACCAGCAGTCAACTCCCCCCATTTTTCACACAAACAGTCCACCAAACGCGAATAACACAATGGGCGGGCAGCATTTATTACAGTGGTACTGCAACCATATGTACACACCAACATCATAAAGCTATCCATCTCCTGTACAAATCATTAAGCAAACATGAAAGTAAAAGTAAGAACATCCACATTATTCACAAGACATTAACACGAAGTAAACATTCACAGTCACACATGTACTCTGAATTATAGAAGATCCACATTCATCACTAATCTCATGAACTCACCTCCAAAGGAACATGATGTAAACATTCACATTGATCCACATACTCTCCATTACATCACTCACACAGAGCCTTGTTACGCAAAACTTAAAGCAAAATGCAAACATCAACATTCTTCACATAATACTAACACGATGTAAACATTCACATTGTTGAACACACTCTGAATTATAGAATATCCACATTAATCACTAATCTGACACCCTCCCCTCCACAGGACCACGAAGTAAACATTCACATTGATCCATTTAATCTCAATTATGTCACTCACACAGCCCCTCATTAACCAAAACTTAAAGTAAAATGCAAACATCGACATCCTTCACGTAATACTAACACAATGTAAACATTCATATTGTTCCACATACTGTGAATTATACAGGAACCACATTCATCACTAATCTGATGACCTCCCCTCCACATGACCACGATGTAAACATTCACATTGATACATTTAATCTCAATTACGTCACTCACACAGAGCCTCATTAAGCAAAACTTAAAGTAAAATGAAAACATCAACATTCTTCACGTAATACTGACGTGATGTGAACATTCACATTGTTCAATATACACTGAATTATATCGCTCAGACATAGCCTCCTTATGCATACATCAAAGTACAAGGAATATTACAACATTCAACATATATCTGAATGACCTCCCCTCCAATGACCACGTATGATGCATGTAATTGCAAAAACAGAGCATCAACTCAATTTCAATCGCAGAACAAAGCATCTAATCCATCCTACAATCATTCACAAAAACTGATCATCTATCGCTCACACATAGCCTCCTTATGCATACATCAAAGTAAAAGGAATATTAGAATATTCAACATATACTGAATGACCTCCAATCCAATGACCACGTATGATGCATGTAAATGCAGAAACAGAGCATCAACTCAATATCAATCCAAGAACAAAGCATCGAATCCATCCTTCAATCAAAACAAAAACTGAACATCTATTCATCACTAAAATTATACTAACCTAAATCAGCCAACCCTACAGTCGTCCAGGAACTGAAAAACAACTTCTTCGAGGCAGTTACACTCCAGAAAATGACGAACCGAAGACCTTCAACTTCGTCCTCTTCACTTGAATATCACCATACCAGACAAGAACAACAACAATCGAACCCTAGCTCATCAATGCCTCAGAACGACAGAACGAAAACATGCAAGATAGAAACGAATCGATTTGAATTAGAAATAAAGAAACTGCCAAAACTGAATAACGCAATCATAGGAACGTGTGTTACGTATTAACAGTGTATATATATATATGTAAGGGCATAATAGTCCACATATAAATATGAAATTTAAAAATGGACTTCATGGAATAAGCAAAAACCTCTATGGGACTGATTGGTATATAATTTTTCTTTGTGGACTTTTTGGAATAAAACATCTCTAGATGGGATTTATCAATAAATTTCCCTAAAAAAATTAACAAAATTGAATTTTTTTTCCCAAGAATTGTAATTTTAATTTTTAACTTTCAGGTCCATATACTCTAACAAAACTTAAAATTAATTTTTTTTTTAATTTAAAAAAAAATCATTGAAACGAAAATAAAAATAAAAATAAAAGAACTTTTAGAAAAAGCAATTGCTAACTCCATTACATGCGTTTGTGAGTGTTCATTAATAGTTAGTTTAATTTTATTTATTTATTTATTTATTTTTTTGGGTTGTTGTTGTGGGCGGATCGATAAGAGCATCTCCAATGCAATACTCTCATTGAGAGGATGAAAATAATGTTTTTTATTCAAAAAAGTAAATATGGAGGAAGTCACTATTCATTCAAACTCCAACCACAATCCTTCATTTTCTTCATTCAAACCCTATTCAAAAAGTAATTTTTATTCATTAATAAATATTTAATTTTAAAATTTTTGTAAAATATATTTAATATTATACTCATTTTAAAGGTATGATTTTATACTTTTTAATGATGTCAATTTTATAAAAATTAAATTTACAAATTAAAAGTTATTTGCAATATAATAAGAAATACAAAATGAATAGTGTTTTGGAGGGAGCCTTCATTTTTTCATCCTCCCTTCAAATATGAAGGATGAATTCATTATCCTCCCAAATGAAGATGAATTTGAAGGGTGGGTTGGAGGAGACCATCCTTCATATTTGAAGATATGAAGGATGGGTTGGAGATGCTCTAAGCGAAAAGCCGTTGACTGTGAACCCGTACTTTTGAACATTGACCTTTGAAGAACTTGATCTCCAATGATAATTTGATAATGGTAGTTTGAAAATTCAAATAAATTTTATACAAATTAATAATACTAATGAAAATGCTTGTTTCTACTTTTCAAAAAATATTTTTCAAAAATTTTATTTTCTTATTTTTCGTATTTTTTTATTTTTACTGAATTTTTTTAATATTTTAAGTAATTTTTTTACTTTTTAGACACCTAACATAAATACATCTAAAAAGTAAAAAAATTATAAAAAAATCTTTTAAAAATTCACTAAATTCCAAAAATACAAAAAAAAAAAATACAAGAATTCAATACATTTTTTGTATTTTTATGTATTTATTAATTTTTTAAAATATTTTTTCACAAATTTTTTACTTTTTAAATACATCTAAGTAAAGTGCATCTAAAAAAGTTTAAAATTTAAAAAGTATTCACTAAAAATAAAAAAATACGAAAACTAAAAAAGTCAATTTTCAAAAAATTTAATCCAGAAAATTCAAACCAAACACACTGAGTTATATTAATTTGGGTTTTATATTTTTAAAGAAAACACCCTATAATAATAAGTCTAGGTTTCATAATTTGTAAATTTTTTTTTCAAAAAACATCATAATGTTGTAGCCATTGGCTAGTAGTCGGTCAAACCATGTCTTCCTGATGATTTTTGTTTTTTTTTTTTTTTTTTGAGGTGATATGTAATATTATTGATCAATATATACCCACAAATTGTATTGGAATCCTATCATCCACCCATCATTTTACATAAAAGTTGGTCATGGTCAGACTTCCCTTAAAAAAAAAAGTTAATGACTATTTTTATTTATGAATTAGTATAAATTGACTATTTTTATTAGTGATTTAAGTGTAAATAATTTTTAAAAAAAAATAAAAAAGAAAAAAAGTAGAAGAAGAATACAAAGGGCATCGTACCTTTTCAATTGTGTTGAAGCCAAGTCAAAGCAGGCAGGATGAAATAGAAGTCAAGGGAACAAAACATTTAACTACTTTTTAAATTAGGATGAAAGTTGTTATGCAGTCATAAAAATATTGAGAACCATCCTTGTCCACAAATATGTTTTGGTAATTGAAATAAGACGTTAATTAACGTTATTATTTTTTATTTCTTGTTTATAAAATGTGGGAAATTTTTTTATTTGGTGATGATTAATAATAGATGGTGGACAAATGTGATGACCAGTAATGAAAATAAATGGAGGTGACATAGTTAATACTAGAGACAGTGAATAGTGATGGCCGATGGTGGCAGTGGATAGTGGTCAAAGGTGGGGAGATGGGTAGGGGTCAGGATCTGGCCTATCTAAGGTTCTGCAAATTTTCATTACATACATATATATATATATGTTAATTTCAATTTTTCTTTTTTGTATATTACGTGATGGCATTCCAAAAATTCAATATAACACTTAAAAAAAATTTATAAATTTCATAATGTAGTAGAATTGCTTTTCAAGATTTAATGTAATTGTCCACTAAACTTTTATTATAATATCACTGTGACCATATTTTGTTTATTATCTCATGTGTCGACACTACATTAGTGGCAAACATGAATGATGAAAAACTCATTAAATCAATAAATAAGGTGATAAACAAATTATAATAAGAAAAAATGATCATCCTAACATTATTAAAAAATTAAATTCAACTAATATTAAAAAACTATTGGTAATCACTTGTTAAAACAACTTATAATATAATTTAGTTGATTGATTTGAAATCATATTAAACAAAAAAGCATATTTGGATATATAAATAATATCCTATAAGTTAAACTAAAGCTATAAAAGTTAGCTAAAACAGTTGAGTAGAAAATAGATTAATTACATTAAGATATTTTCAAGTATTTGCAAATACCATCTTACTTTTTATCTATAAATTAATATATTTGATTCATTTAACTATAAAAATTATATAAATAATGTTTAAATTGAGACTAATCCCGTATAATTTTTATTAGTTCAATCAGTATCTATTAAGTAATATTTAATAATAATTTAATCAAATAAAATTCCACCCCATATATTGACAGGCTGATAGGATCTGCCTTAGGCATTATTATTATTTTTATTTTATATTTTTTTTACGCAATTTGACCTATTAGGAGAGAAGTCTCGGCTCCACCCCTAGAAAGGAAAAGGTGAAAATTTATTTTAAAAAATGTGAAAATATTTTTTTTAAATCAATTCTATTTTTTTAAACCAAAATTAAAATAATATGATTGAATCATTTAGGGTCATTTGTTAACGTTTTTGTTTTCGATTTTCGGTTTTCGTTTTCATTTTTTTTTTAAATGGAAAACAAAAACTTGTTTGATATGTTATTTTCGTTTTCAAAAATATAAAATTGATTTCAAAGTTTTCAAATTTTTTAAAAACACAAAAAAGTTATTGTCACTTATTTTTAAAATAAGTTTTCACTTTCTCCTCTCACCTACTACCTTCGGCCACCATGACCACCATCAGGCATCGTTTACCACCACCTACCACCCGTCGCTGTCGATGGATGATGAGTTCCGACCAACCTCTGGCCACTCCAATGGGTGGACAGTGACCGCTGTGATCTTAGTCCACCTTTTGATGTCCTTCCGGCCACTTTGTGTCCTTCGACGACATCCAACTACTAACTTCGATGGACACCTTTGGCTACCCACCACTACCAGTCACCACATCAGTCTACCTTCCATCTCCGGCTACCAAATCTGACAACTCATTAAATATATTTCTATATTTTTATTTTTACTTAATTTTAAAATATTTTGTATATTAAACAAGTTTTATGTTTTTATTTTTTGTAAAAATAAACGAAAACTTGTTTCTTATTTTTTGTAAATTAAAAATTGAAAATTGAAGACGTTAACAAACGAGGCCTTAACTATCATATTTGTGATTACATCCTAATGAGTGCTTAAAATAAAGTTGGAGGTTGTCTCAAATTTAAAATCTGAATTTAATTGTCATATTAAGGTTTATAGGACTCATCATTGGTCATATTTTGATAATCTGAATAATTCATTTTATAAGATTATCCTTATATAGTAATACTAAAAAAAATTACGTCGACCTAATAATTATAAGATTTTTATTTTATCGCATTTGTCTAAAAAATGGATATCTATTTTTAAAAATATATTTCATTTATTTTTGTAAGAAAATACGATAAAATGAAAATACTATAATTAGCGAATAGACCTAATCTTTTATATATATAAATAATATAGACAAATAAACCGTTTAAAATATTAAAATGAAATCCAGGTGAATCCCATGAAAGTTAATATGATGGTCAAATTTAGATTTTGAATTCTTAAAAAAATAACAAAATAACATTTTTAAAAAAATTGAGAAGAAGGGTACAATATGCCCTTTCATTATTCTATATCTACCCGTCAAAGGTGTCCCGCGTCCAAAAGCAATCCTAAATGAGTGGATGATTGCGTTTTAAAAAATGAGTGGATAATAACAAAATACTCTGTTAGGTATGATTGCGTTTTAGCTTTTAGTTTAATTTAAACTATTTTGATATGTTTGGTTCAGCTTAATAATACAGTTTATAGCTTTTTGTAGGTCAAAAATTAACTTATTCTTTGAGTGGGGGAGGAAAAGCTTAATTTATAAGTCAAAAATCAGTTTATGTTCACAATTATAAGGTATAAGCTGTTATACTATAATTTATAATCATTTTTCCACAGTTCTACCAAACAGGGCTAATATGTAATGATATATAAATAAATAAATAAAAATAATGCGTTAAATTAGTATTCGTTTATTTTAAATTAAAAAAACTCATGAAAAGTAACTTGTCATTTAAAAGTTGTCGCTGACACAATATTCTTGTAAATTTTTTCAGAGTCTGGCTTCTCTTTTACCGCTGTTCAGCTTGGAAATCTTTTAATGATTTAAATTATTTATTTTATAAATTTTTTTTATCAATATTATTTGCAAGAAAGAAAAAGTTAAATCGATTCATAATTGTAGTTTGTACAATTTATTAATATTAATTTAAAATGATTAGAAAGTGTATTTTAAAAATAAATTATTTATTTTTTAGATGACAAATATAATAAATTGAATATGTTAAAATTAAATTAATTATTTATTTTTTTAATAAATAATATACATAAACTTTTTTTATAAAATAAATAATTTTAATTATAATGATGATATCACACCATTAATAACGTATAGTATCACGCCCAATGGATGAACCTCACAAACCAAACCATCCTGCCACCTACACGTAACAAAATATATATACATATATATATATATATATATATCTTATCAAAATTCAACCAAGGGGAAGCTTCTTCATGTTGTTTACTAATCTCCTTCCTCAAATAATTGACTATGAATGTTAGATAGAGATAATCACCAAATTATTGTTGGAACAATTTTCTGTGTAAATAAAATAAATTGAAATAATTTAAAGAAAATAAAATAAAATTTACAGAATTTATTTTGTTGAACCAAATCAATAATTAAAGACCAAGTCGAATGTGTGACACTCTGTCCTTAAGACAGATTCGACCCGCTACGGTACTTACGGTTGAGTGATGTCTATCTCCCAGGATACAATGATCTTCACAAAATTGTTGTAGCACACCAAACAAAATTGTACGGCGAACCAAACCTTGTGTTCTATACTCTCTTAAATTTAATCTAAAACTAGTATGTGAAGAATAAATGCACTAGAACAAAATGGACAGCAAAGAGACAAAAATCAGACTGTTTTTTTTCGGATCCTTAGACTGCTAAAAAAAGATTATATTTATAGACAAACATAAGACCCGAACAAGTTCCAAATTTTGAAGTGAAAAGGTGCACCAAAGAGTTGAACAGGAAAACCAACTATTCAAAGTTCTTTTGACCGTTGCTAAGACCAAAAATTTCAAACAATCCTGACCGTTGCTTTGAACACACATTCAAACAATTTGAAAAGAAAAAATATGTTGGTATAAGAGGTGGAACAGTTCCTAAACAAATGGAATACTAATATTAAACTATTTGAATAGTTTAATCATTTTTTAGGAAACCACTTTAGGAAATCAAAAATAAATTTATATTTAAATCAAATTTAAATTTAAAATTAAATTACAATCCCACAATTACAAATTTTAGGAAATCACTTAGGAACTCAAAAATTGAATTTAGAATTAAATTAAATTTCCACAATAATTTTTATTGAAAAAATTCAAATGAATTTTATCTAAAAAATTAATGTTAGATCCGAAAACGATGTCAACTACCCATTCACTCATAAATGGTTTTGACATTCCGTCCTCACCGTGTGACTTGCCACGCAGCAAGGAACACTTCACCTCTTCGGACCCACCCCAAAAAATGTTTGGGGCTCACTCAAATTTTGGCTAAAAAATATGCCTATATTAAACCATTTTTGCAACAATCCCCCACATGAATGGAATTTGACGGAGAGAAAATACAACAACATAATCTAATTACAGAGAGTATAGAAATTGGAAATATTCTGCAAATGAGAGGTAGCTTTTGGCTTTGAACCTTCCCTTGTGAGACACTATCGGATTTACTAGACCAGTGAACATGATGTATTGAACTGTTCAGCCGTTTGTGTAACCCAAGACAATAGAACTCACACAGTATATTCCCAGATACAGTTTAGTTCTCACTATTGTGTTCATTTTGGCCCTGAACAACCTGGTTTTTCATGAGTGCTCTAGAGAATTGTAGCCCTTCACATATCTCAGAAAACCGGCCCAATTCACACTCACATAGGTGATGCTTATAAAGAGTATCCTACCATACTCCACTAGGCTTACCTAGATATAAGAATCATTAAAATTTTACTTAACCTCAAATGCTGCAGACATCACTATTTCATCAAAGAAATTGGTAGGAGTTAGACTCCCTAGTGATCTTTCTGAGTCATTCACAACTCGGTTGTCCCTTTGAACCTAGATCTTAGAATCTCCAGTCAACTAGGTTGGGTTGCCGTTGTGGTAACTCTTATTTAATAGGCTTTAGTCCCATTCCCCTTGATGAATTCTCAACTAACTCTCTTGCTAACCCTTTGGTTAGTGGATCCGCTATGTTATCTTTAGACTTAACATATTCTATGAAAATAATTCCATTAGAGAGTAGTTGTCTTACGGTGTTATGTCGACGACGAATGTGTCGTGACTTACCGTTATACATATGACTCTGTGCTCTACCTATAGCTAATTGACTATCGCAATGTATGCATATAGCAGGCATCGGTTTTGGCCATATTAGAATATCTTCAAGGAAGTGGCGAAGCCATTCTGCCTCTTCTCCGGCTTTGTCTAAAGCTATGAATTCAGATTTCATAGTAGACCTAGCAATACAAGTCTGTTTGGAAGATTTCCAAGATACAGCCGCCCCACCAAGAGTAAAGACATACCCACTGGTGGACTTCGAGTCTCTAGTATCCGATATCCAATTTGCATCACAGTATCCTTTAAGTACTGCTCGATATCTAGTATAATTAAGCCCAATGTTACGAGTAAATCGGAGATAGCTTAGAACCCTTATAATTGCTTTCCAGTGTTCTACTCCCGGATTACTCGTATATCTACTTAATTTACTTACTACATAAGCTACATCTAGACGAGTGCAGTTCATCAAGTACATTAAGCTTCCAATAATTTGGGCATACTCTAATTGAGAAATACTTTCCTGTATATTCTTAGAAAGATACAAATTAACATCTACAGGAGTTCTAGCAAGATGATTATCATCTTTGCTGAATTTGTCAAGTATTTTCTTAATGTAATGGGATTGTGACAAAGCATATCCTTCTGATGTTTTGGTAATTTTCATACCAAGAATTACATCAGCAATGCCCATGTCTTTCATGTCAAAATGTTTATTCAACATTTTCTTGATAGTTTTAATCATGTCATTATTACTACCTATGATGAGTATATCATCTACATAAAGACATACAATGACATAACATTTGTCTGTGTTTTTAATATAAACACATTTGTCACATTCATTAATTTTAAAACCATTTGACATCATTACCTTGTCAAATTTCTCATGCCACTACTTTGGCACTTGTTTTAAACCATATAATGATTTAACCAATTTACACACTTTCTTTTCTTTTCCGGGAACAGAAAAACCTTCTGGTTGTTCCATGTAAATTTCTTCATTTAACTTACCATTTAAGAAAAGCGATTTTCACATCCATTTGATGAATTTCTAGATTGTATAGAGATGCAATGGCAATTAGCATTCTAATGGATGTTATTCTAGTAACCGGTGAGTATGTGTCAAAGTAATCAAGACCTTCTTTTTGTCTAAATCCTTTGACCACAAGTCTTACCTTGTATTTGTCAATTGATCCATCTGCTTTCAATTTTCTTTTGAAAATCCACTTGTACCCAAGAGGTTCACAACCTGGTGGCAAATCCACCAATTCCCAAGTATGATTTTGCAAGATAGATTTAACTTTACTATTGACAGCTTCTTTCCATAAAGAAGCTTCAGGACTGGACATAGCCTCTTTAAAAGTTAAAGGCTCATTTTCTATAAAAAAATGTTAGGAAATCTGAACCAAAAGATTTTAAGGTTCTAGCACGTTTACTATGCCTAGGTTCCTCTTCCTCATTTTAATCTAACTCTTGTTCTTGATCATGTTCTTGATCATAAGATCTTTTATTGTTACTAATCTCTTGTCCAGTCTTATTTGGAAATACATGTTCAAAGAAATATGCATTTCGAGATTCAATAATAGTATTTACATGCATTTCGGAATGTTCTGATTTATGAATCGAAAACCGATATGCACTACTATTCTTGTCATAACCAATGAAAATGCAATCAATGGTCTTAGGACCTATCTTAGTCTTTTTAGGACTAGGAATAGCCACTTTAGCCAAACACCCCCACACTTTTAAGTATTTGTAGGATGGTACTCTTCCATGCCACAATCCATAAGGTGTTTGATTCACTTTCTTTCGGGGTACTTTATTAAGTATATAATTAGCAGAAAGTATTGCTTCCCCCACAAGTTCTGAGATAATCTAGAACTTATTAACATGGCATTCATCATTTCTTTTAAAGTCCTATTTTTCCTTTCAGCAATTCCATTTTGCTGAGGTGAGTAAGGAGCGGTGGTTTGATGAATTATTCCATGTTCTTTACAAAATTCAACAAAAGGTGATTCATATTCACCACCTCTATCACTTCTAAGTTTCTTGATTTTCTTACCAAATTGATATTCAACTTCATTCTTATATTGAATGAAAGTTTCCAAAGTTTCATCCTTGGTTCGAATTAAATAAACATAACTATATCTAGTATAGTCATCTATAAAAGTGATAACATACTTTTTCCCACCTCTGGTTTGAATTGATTTAAAATCACAAATGTCATTATGAATTAATTCAAGTGGTTCCGTACTTCTTTCAATTGAATAAAAAGGAGTTTTAGATAATTTTGTCTCAACACAAATTTCACATTTATGATTTGAATCAATGTCAAATTTAGGTAAACATTCCATATTAATTAATCTATGTAAAAATCCATAATTAACATGTCCTAGTCTACCATGCCATAAATTTGAAGACTCAAGCAAGTAAGAAGAAGATGTATTATTATTAATAACTGAGGGTACAACGGTCATTACATTTAACTTGAAAAGGCTATCAGACATGTAACCTTTTCCTACATACATCCTGTTTTTGGTAAGTACAAACTTGTCACTTTCAAAAACTAGCCTAAACCCATTCTTACTCAATAAAGATCCGGAAACTAAATTCTTGCGAATGTCCGGTACATGCAGCACATTATTGAGAGTGAGTTCCTTTCCAGATGTCATCTTGAGAACAATCTTTCCTTGTCCTTCAACTTTGGAAGTTGAGGAGTTGCCCATAAAAAGTTGCTCACCATTGTCCATTGTAGAATAAGATGTGAATATCTTTTTGTCGGCACAAATATGGCGAGTAGCACCAGTGTCCACAGATCATTCTTTAGGATTTCCGACAAGATTTGCCTCAGAAACAACTGCAGAAAGATTGATGTCATCTACACCATTGGAAATCTTGTCCACTTCGGTCATATGGGCTTAAGCAGGCTTCTTGCTTGTTCTTCTTTTACTTTTGCCTTTGCTATGGTAATCTTTGGCCCGATGTCCCTCTTTGTCACAAGTGTAACATTTGCCATTAAACTTGTACTTTTTATTATCCCCCCCTTTAAAGCCTTGTGATGAACTTTCTCCAGAAGACTTTCGTTTCTTGGTTTTTGAAGGATGTTCCACCACATTTGCCTTAGACTCTATAGGATGCTTACCAGCCCACTTTGTCCTCCTCAATCCTCAAACGTACAATTAATTCGTCCATAAAAATTTCTTTGCGCTTGTATTTGAGATAGTTCTTGAATTCCTTCCAGCCTTTTGGCAATTTTTCAATTAAGGCTGCAACTTGGAAGAATTCACTGAGAGACATGCCTTCTGCGTGAATATCATACAGAATGAGTTGGAAATCTTGAGCTTGGCTGATCACAGTTTTTGAATCAACCATTACAAAATCCAAGAATCTGCCAACCACAAATTTCTTTGAGCCGACATCTTCCGTTTTGTACTTTTTTTCCAACGATTCCCAAAGTTCCTTTGCTGTCTTGATTGGACTGTAGACGTTGTATAATGTGTTGTCAAATCCGTTAAAGATGTAGTTCCGACAAAGGAAATCGGCATGTTTCCAAGCATCAACTGCAGCAACCACTTACCGGTCGGTTTCATCCTCTTTTAGGATAGGAGCATCTTCACGGAGGAAACGAGTCAGGTTCAGAATTGTAAGATAGAACAACATTTTCTGTTGTCATCTTTTAAAGTCAGTTCCTGAGAACTTCTCTGACTTTTCACCATGATTTACCGGTACTGTTATAATAGGAGAGGGGGTTGGCGTCATTGCAGCCACCATAAGTAGTACTTGTTTGAACATTAGTTTCAGTAGCCATTAATTCTAATTGATAAAACAAAATTATAATTAGAATTTACACTACACAGAAAATTAAACCAAATTCACAGAATTAAATTCTGTAAAAAAATAAAAGAAACAAGAATGTAACTTTTATTTCCAATTAATTTGAAAATAAAATAAAATTTTATTTAAACAAATTAATTCCACACAGAAAATTAAATTCTGTAAAATAAAAGAAATAAAAAATATAAATTTTATTTTTCAAATAATTTGGAAATAAAATAAAATTTTATTTAATCAAAATAATTCCACACAGAAAATTAAATTCTGTAAAATAAAAGAAATAAGAATATAACTTTTATTTTTCCAATTAATTTGGAAATAAAATAAAATTTTATTCAACCAAATTAATTCCACACAGGAAATTAAATTCTGTAAAATAAAAGAAATAAGAAAATAATTTTTATTTTTCAATTAATTTGGAAATAAAATAAAATTTTATTTAACCAAATTAATTCTACATAGAAAAATTAATTCCTGTAACACTTCAATAATTAAAATACTAAAACAAAATTTTTAGTAATGAAAACTCAGAAAATAATTTCTAAAACCCAAAATTAATTTCTGAAAAAATTCTACAAAAATATATTTTGAATTGTTAATGACACCAGTATCGTACTACTAGTTGTCAAAGAAAAGAGACGGTATATTACTACTATCTGTCAAATAGCATATAATCACTATTTGTTTTTCCAACTAGAATATTATTTTATAAATCCATAGAAAATAATTTTCTTAAAAGAAGAATGAGAAACAAACGAAAAATTCTGTAAACAGAATAATTCGAATCTGTCTTAAGATTGTTGGAACAATCTTCTGTGTAAATAAAATAAATTGATATAATTCAAACAAAATAAAATAAAACTTACAGAATTTATTTTGTTGAACCGAATCAATAATTAAAGACCAAGTCGAGTGTGTGACACTCTGTCCTTAAGACAGATTCGACCCGCTACGGTGGTTACTGTTGAGTGGCGTCTATCTCCCAAGATATAATGATCTTCACAAAATTGTTGTAGCACACCAAACAAAATTGTACGGCGAACCAAACCTTGTGTTCTATACTCTCTTAAATTTAATCTAAAACTAGTATATGAAGAATAAATGCACTAGAACAAAATGGACAGCAAAGAGACAAAAATCAGACTGTTTTTTTCGAATCCCCGGACTGCTGAAAAAAGATTATATTTATAGGCAAACATAAGACCCGAACAAGTTCCAAATTTTGAAGTGAAAAGGTGCACCAAAGAGTTGAACAAGAAAACCAACTATTCAAAGTTGTTTTGACCGTTGCTAAGACCAAAAATTTCGAACAATCCTGACCGTTGCTTTGAACACATATTCAAACAATTTGAAAAGAAAAGATCCGTTGGTATAAGAGGTGGAACAGTTCCTAAACAAATGGAATACTAATATTAAACTATTTGAATAGTTTAATCATTTTTTAAAAAACCACTTTAGGAAATCAAAAATAAATTTATATTTAAATTAAATTTAAATTTAAAATTAAATTAAAATCCCACAATTACAAATTTTAGGAAATCACTTAGGAACTCAAAATTTGAATTTAAAATTAAATTAAATTCCCACAATAATTTTTATTAAAAAAATTCAAATGAATTTTATCTAAAAAATTAATGTTAGACCCGAAAACGACGTCAACTACCTATTCACTCATAAATGGTTTTGACATTTCGTCCTCATCGTGTGACTTGTCACGCGGCAAGGAACACTTTACCTCTTCGGACCCACCCCAAAAGACGTTTGGGGCCCACTCAAATTTGGATTAAAAAATATGCCTGTATTAAACCATTTTTTCAACAATTATACAATAATTTTGAAATATTATGTGATTGTATTTCTTTATCAATTATTATTTATTATGCCTTTTATATTGTTTAATCACCTAATATAATAACTTATTTATCTACTTTTTTTCACTAATTACCGTACCAAAAAATATCACGGGCCCATAATACTCAATAAAGACGCGAGATAACAATATAATCTTCCCATTCCTTCCTCATACATGTTTTACCAAAATTTATAACATTTTTCACTTTTGATACTTCTAGCCTTACTCATTATGAACCCACCTTCCAAACAAACACAACTTTGGCAACACGTGGCTGTTCATACGTCTCTCTCTCTCTCTCAACAAGACAGAAGTGTAGAATTGAAATCAGATTAATATATTTAGTTTAATTTTAAAAAATTAAAAATTCTTTGCAAATAAAAAATATATATATTTTTAAGATCAAACTGTAGAGTTTTTTTTCTTCTTTATTTATTTATTTATTTATTTAAACCTTGACTTTGGCGACCGTTGAGACCAATGATTTTTTATTTTTAAAACCTTGACTTTGGCGACAGTCGAGACCAATGATGGATCTAGGGATAGAAGACGGAGCAAGAATCCTCTAGAGTTTTTTTTTTAAAAATTTCTAGAGTAGTGTATTGTGTGGTTGAGATTTAATGACAAGTCACATCAATTTTTGAGTATTAAATCTCAACCACACAATACACCACTTTAGAAAACTTTAAGAAAAAAACACTCTAGAGGATCCTTGGTGTAGGAGACGGCCCAACTCTAAAAATTTGAAAAATATCATATATATTATACGAGAATTTTTAAAATAATTTGAAGTTATAAGGTTTGTGTCTTCAAATTTTTTTTAATAATTTTAAAATTAATTTAAAATTATATGAGTTAGCATCTCAAATTTTTTTTTTTTTTGTTGATAATTTTAAAATTATATTGAGTGGCTCCAATTTTTTAAATAACCCTCGTTCTGTCCATGGTTTGAGACCGTTGTTTGAGACCGTTGACCCCTCTCTCCCTTCTTTTTCCTCGTCCCTTCGTTGGTCTGTCTGTCTGTCTGTCTGTCTGTCTCTCTCTCTCTCTCTCTCTCTCTCTCAATAAACAAGGACGGAGGAATGAAGGAGGGATAATGGAAGAACTGCCCAAGTTCTCTCAAACCCACTTCTATACGCACTGCTCTCCTACTAAAGGGAACTCAAAAAGGTTTTCTTTACCCAAGAAAAAGCCCTTTTCTTCTCTACCCAATTATGCCCACATCACCACCAGACATGGATAGCAATTCAGGCACACAACCACCCCCCAACCACCACACCATCACCGTATGGGAAGTGAACCAAGCCTGATTAGACAGCATGAGCCAAAAAATCACCGCCACACCGCTCCTCCTCCGCAAGACCGCCGGCCACAGCTCCTGCTCCATCTTCCGAGTCCCCCAAACCCTCATCGACATCAACGACAGTGCCTATCAACCCCACATCATCTCCATCGGCCCCTACCACCACTCCCAACCCCACCTCCAAATGATCGAAGAGCACAAATGGCATTTTTTAGGCTCTCTTTTAACTCGAACCCAATCTAAAGGCCTCACTTTAGAAGACTACCTCAAAGCAATTCAACCCCTCGAATCCAAAGCCAGAGATTCCTACTCCGAAACCATTCGATTCGACACCGATGAGTTCATCGAAATGTTAGTCCTCGACGGCTGTTTTATAATCTAATTGTTTCGCAAAATAGGCAACGTGGTTCTTTTCGACCAAAACGACCCATTAGTGTCTTTGGCCCTGTTTGGTAGAGCTGTAGGAAAGTACTTATAGCTTATACCTTAACAGCTTATAGCTTATAACTATGAACATAAGCTGATTTCTGACTTATAAATTAAGCTTCTCCTGCCCCACTCAAAGAATAAGTTGATTTCTGACTTACAAAAAGTTAAAAGCTGTATTGTTAAGTTAAACCAAACACATCAAAATAACTTAAATTAAGCTGAAATTAAGCTGTACCAAACAGGGCCTTTGTCTTGGGTATACTCGTTTTTTTTACGAGATCTTATTCGCTTAGAAAATCAAATCCCTTTCTTTATCCTACAACGCTTGTTCGATCTCTCGATAATGCCCGGAGAATAGTCCGGTACTTCTCTTGCCAAACTCGCAATCGATTTCTTCAACAACGCCATCCAAAGGCCTGATGATGTCATCGCCCAGTGCCAAACCCTACAAGGAAAACACTTGCTTCATTTTCTCAGATCGAGTTTTATTCCTGAGGATCAACAACAATATAACCAACGAAATCCGGTAGCTGCCACGCATGTAATCCAATGCGTTTCCAAGCTCCGCCGTGCCGGAATTAATCTCTGGTAGGGTAAGGTGCCGGAGGATAGCTTCCTGGTGGTCAAATTCAAGAGCGGTGTGCTCGAAATGCCGACGATCTCCATTGACGATTTCATGAGCTGTTTCATGATCAACTGTGTCGCCTACGAACAGTGTCAGAAAAACTGTTCACAGCACTTTACGACCTATGCCACATTTTTGGACTGCTTAATCAACATGGCTAAAGACGTGGAGTACTTATCGGATCGAAACATAATTGAAAATTATTTTGGTACCGATACCGACCTAGCAAAATTCATCAATAATTTGGGGAGAGATGTGACTTTTGACATAGAGACTTGTTATTTGTCTGGATTGTTTAGTGAAGTGAATCAGTATTACAGGAATGGTTGGCATGTACAGTGGGCGGGCTTTAGGTACACTTATTTTAGACGTCCATGGTTTATGTCGGCATTGGCTGCGTTTGTTCTTCTGGTTCTTTCAGTGGTACAGACTTTGTATACTGTGCTAAGTTATTTTAAGGGATGATTTGAAAGTTGGTTAAAAGTTGACTATTTGATTTTTTTTGTCTTTTTATGAATAAAAAATATAAAAAGTGATGTGATCTAAAATAGATTAAAAGTTAAAAATTAACTTTTAGCTAGGTTGCCTACAAATTTGGAAATGGATTGAGAATATGTAAAATATGATTATATTTGATTCACATCTTCTTTTTTTTTTTCTTTTTTTTTTTTTTTTTTTTTTTTTTTTGAGTTCCTACTTAAATTCATGCTCTAAATATAGACTGGAAAAAGGTTAGATATGCATACACTTAATTAATTAATTAATTTTTTTGTGATGCCAAGTGTCTATTAATAATTATTTTTAAGAGGGTAATGTATATGGTTAATTATATATTTTTTTTGTCCTTGAATAATACATTTTGTGTTATTTTGTTTTATAATGTTTGAATTTGTTAATTTTAACCCATGAAGTCAAAGAGAGAGAGAGAGAGAGAGAGAAAGGGATAGCTTTAGACAGAGAAAGAGGCAGCATGTAGATCGCTAGAAAGGGGCGACGAAGAGCGATTAACAGTGCCGAATAGAGAATGACAGAAGAAGAGCGAAGCAAACAAACACGAATCACGGGCACCATCATCTTGTCTGACGCTGTACAGCCTCCTCATATCACTCGCACCTCTAGCGTTCTCAATCTCCAGTGATTTTGTCCAGCGATTCACCGATCGACGATTTGCAAAGGCAGAGAGTGAGCTGCAACCTATCATGTTACAGGTTTCAAATCTTTCCATTTTTATTCCTCCCCATTTTTCCCAATTTGAATTCCAATCTAGCTTGGTGAAAAAGAAATTGTGCCATAATAGTTCAGATCAAGTTAATGATAAAACCAGAATAACATAGACTATATGTAAAGGCAATTAGAACTTGAGTTTGAACATGATGATTTTGACATTGAAGAGACTTATTGTGATTCCCTCGAAGCTTATAATGCCATGGTAGGTTCTAGTGTTTAACATGGCTATCTATGAACAAGGCCTGGGCAAAACAATCATACCTAAACTAATGGGGGATATTGAGACAGCAACGAAAGCCACAAATGTGCAAGACTGCAATGAGACAAAAGGGCATGATCAAGTTTTGATGTCATGTGTGGAGGGGTTGACGGGTGTTATGGACTTATCCGATCATATTGAAGCAGAAATGGTCCAAAGCCATAGTTCCAATGGGTTAGGTAAGTCTTCTTCCCATAATGTTAACGTTATCTTTAAGCCCCGGAGTGGTTTATTTAAATTTGAGATTGCTACGAAGAAAGTAGTTAAAAGTCTCAAGAGATACTCGGTGGGTTATGAGAACGATCAACTTTAAATCCCATTGGAAATCTCTAAAATTGGGTTTAAGCAATGGGAACATGGTCTTGTGGGTTATTTTATTGATAGAAAATTGTGTTTCTTCCAAGTGAAGACTTGGGCTTACAAGTTGTGGGAGGAAAATCTTGAAGAGGTTATAACCTTAGATAATGGGTACTTTGTATTCAAGATGAAAAATGAAGAATTTTTAAAGTCCATTATTGATGAGGGGCCTTATTATATTGGGAGCAAATTGATTGTTATTAAGAAATGACACCCCAATATGACCCTTACTAAAAATGTCTTCTCAAGTGTGCTGATATGGGTAAAATTTTTCAATGTACCGCTTGAAATGTGGACTGAGAAGGGATTAAGTTACATAACAAGTTTTATCGGTAATCCATTGTACCTTGATGAATTTACCCAAAACCATAGCCGGTTAACATTTGCTAGGATTTGTATTGAGATAGAAGCTACTAAAGAGATTCCAACCTCATTTGTTGTAAACTTAGGATATGGAGAACCGTTTGAAATCAAAGTAGAAGTTCCTTGGAAACCCCAAGTGTGTGGAGAATGCACAATATTTGGTCATGCTACAAGTTTGTGACCAAGTGAACCGATAACTCAAGCTTCTAGTAAACTTGAACAAGAGTGGAAGGCCAAAGAAGTGGTTGAGATGAAGGAGGAAGGCAAGCCAAGTGAATGGATTGAAGTGAAAAAGAAAAAAGGTAAGGACGTCGTTAATGCTATGGGTAACTTTGTTTTTTCACCTCCTTCATCTTCATCGAATGCATTTGATATTTTCAATACTTGTGTAGCTGATGAGGAGGTTTCTTTTTGTGCCGATCTTAAGAGCGTGCTTAATGCGAATTGCTTCTCTTTGGAAGTGAGTAACCTCAAAAGATATTCCGAATGAAGAGGCTTCAAAGGAAGAGAAAGAAATTGTTAGGGATATGGGTAATATAAATGTGTTAGCCTCTAGACGATCTTCACGTTCCAAAGGAGCTCTGTAATCCCTTTTGGATGGAACTTTCGTTGTTCCATGGACAAACACATCTTCAAAAGTGAAAACCAAGAAAAAGCTCCTTGAAAGAATTGCTAATCTTAAAAGTTGTCACTGGCAGAATATTTTTGTGAATTTTTTTAGAGTCTGGCTTTCCTTTTGCCACTGTTCAACTTGAAAATCTTTAATGGTTCAAATTATTTATTTTGTAAATTTTTTTATCTATATTATTTTAAATTTTTTTAAAATGATTCATAATCGTAGTCTGTATAATTTATTAATGTTAATTTAAAATGAATAAAAATTATATTTTTAAAAATAAATTATTTATTTTTTAGGTGACAAACATAATAAATTGAACATGTTACATTATTAAATTAATTTCTTATTTTTTTATGGGAGATGCACCAATAAATCTCAAATCCTTGTCTTCTGATCCAGTTGGTCCTGTCTTTTATCTTATGATCCAATAAGTCCCAATCTAGTGTTGATGACAAAATAACCCGTGTTCCACTTTGTTTGGCACATTGTAGTAAGGGTAAGTGTGGAATATCCCAATGTGGAATTGACTAAGATGCCCAAAACCCTTACTGTGTTAATGTTTCTTTTCCCTCCAAACAAATTAAAATCGAAGAGACGTGTATGGAAATTTTAACAGTACACTGATGTTAATGGCGTAATGTTGGGTAGGGCAGATCAAGATTCGTAATTGGCAACGTGGAATCCTTGTGGATTGGGACACTAGAATACGAATTTGCATTTCACCCTAAAACCTAGCAAATAGGTAACCCCTTCCCTGTTGATACATCGACACTGGTGGCTTGGGTGACTGTGACGCTGTTGTGTTTTTGTGCGACGATCGGAAAACCTTCATACTCCGGCGGAAGTGACTGTGTTTGGCCATAATGGCTCCAGGTACGTTAATCGTTTATATACATGAACCCTTGATTTCGTTTGTATTGGTCTGGTTGATATTTGTCAGAAGTGTGATGTGTGTGATATCTTACGAACCTCATATTATTGTGGATTTGATATAGCGTTGCTGATATGAATGATTTTGTGAAATGCATGCTTGTTGCATATGTTAGTTTGTTAATGTTGTTGGCATGTTGTGGGTTGGGAATTTGTTGCTAATTTGTTGCTTTCTAGTGTGTTAATGTTAGTCTGGTAAATATAAGTGTGATGGTAATGATATTTTGTGGTCGAGGATGTCATGCCATTTTTTGTTGGGGGTGAGTGGGGAAAGATGGTTTTGCTATTTTGTTGGTGGTTCATATTGTCCTGTATTTGTGGGGTTTTGTATATGGTGTTTGTGTTTTTTTTTTACATGGAATGCAATAGTAATGGTGTTCAGGTAATGTGTGACTAGTGCACTTGCATATTTGAGATAGGGTTCAGTTTGTCTGGGGTTTTTTTTTTGTGTGTGCAAATTCGTCATGATGTGATGATATGGTACGTTGTCAAGTGCATGGTGTTGTTTATTGGAGCTGGCATAGTAACATTTGGACATTATACGTGGTGGCATTAGGTGTTGTGTTTGTCGCGAGTTTGATTGGCGGAAGGTATGCCAATTGGGGGAATCGATTAATGTTAGTCTGATAGATAGTGGAATACGACGCCTGACTGAGACAACGTTGAAATCTCAATGTAGTAATCACACGTGTATGGCTTTTGGATGAGTGAATATAATTTGTTAGCATTAGTGTAATGTTGTTTGGTGTGGCAAGAATGCATATGTATGGTGCGTTGGGTTTGTATCTTATGTACTTAAAAATAGTTAATTTAGTGTGCTGGAAAGTGAAAATGTCTTGTTTTGTATGGTGTTGCATGTAATGGGTCAACGTGGTGTGGTATGGATTAGAAGGTGTAGACTATGTTGGTGTGACGTATTAATGGTATGTTCCTATTTTACGTATTTGTTATGACATGCTGCGTGAAAGTATGAGTTAATTTGGTGTTTCTTTTGATGATGGAACATGTGGTGGTGTTAATTGGTGGGGTTTGATTTCCCCGGTATGCTGTAATAATGTTATGCATGATGTTTTGCGTGTGTTGTTCTTGGTTTTAGTTTTACCCTGAAAATTTGCGTGTAACCTATGCTTTAGGTACCAGTGGCAATCGGAATGGAAAACGGAACATTGGCACAAGGTCACCGGAAACGTCGACCAGGTTCGCCACGAAAAGACAATCCAAACTGCCATTCAAGAAACAAAAAGGGGCTAGTGGTTCTGTTATGAAAGCTGATGTGGATTCGGCGAGGTTAATGTACTAATCCAACATATCAAGGGTGATTAACACAGTGGTTGAATTGGAATTACGTGATGCGCATATTAAACAATTACAGAAAATCCCATTTTGGGTGATAAATGATTCTATTCGGGTGAACGAGCTTGATCTGAAATCGTTCAAGAAGTGTGATGCCACGGTCTGTCGAATTATTCAAACTTACAACCTCGAAGATGAGAAGTTCCACATTGGTGGATCTAAGCTACCATTGCGGAACAACGACATCATGTTGATATTTGGGGTACAATGTGGGATGGAGAAGTTGGATTTGGCACATGGTGGTAAAGGGCCTTCCGATTTCATGCAAAGACGTTGCGCAAATGTTAGTCAGATATCTTTGTAAGTTATAAAGGATATTCTGACCGAAGACATATGTAGTCGTACAGAACGTGACGAAGAAGACGTGGCAAAACTAGTGTGTCTTTACATTTGTGCGAAGTTATTTTTCGCAACCACTGGCGAGCATATAGGGTGGGCCTTTGTTTGTGTGATTGTCAAACTGGATACGTTAAGACAATACGACTGGATTGCAACGATTCGGAACACGTTGATTGGTTTGCCAAATGAGATGCACAACAGGCCAGAGAGGGTGACTGGTTGTGTCGTAGCATTGTTGGTATGTACAATAACCAATTTGCCGAACACATACATCATTAAAAAAAATAGACATACATTGTTATGGGCTTATTTAATGGTTTGTTTGATATCTTCATTTTAGTTTCTCATTTGTGAACATTCAACCATCATCACCTCGGAAAGGCCTAATGTGACACCAAGGTTTTGTCGATGAAACATTGGCGCAGTTGTGGGGAAATTGAAAGGGATAAATTTGTCGGCAGAAGGTTCCATTGCGGTATGGAATAAAAGCATTGCAATTTTTTTTTTGATTTGCATACCATGATGTTTATGTGTGTGTTATTTTGGATTTTTTCTAGGTTCACTGTGGTAAACTTGTCGAGACAATTACTGAGTGTCATATTCTGAAACTAGTTGCTGTTGCGAATAAAACAAGACAAGATGGTCGAATTACGATGGATGTGGACCCAGTTAACGCGTGTGATGGTCATAGGGCTGTTGTTGAGATGAATGATGTGGGCAGTGTGGAGCCAAGCTTCAATTGTTGGCAGCCTGATACACCGAATGGTGGTCTCATCGAAAAGAAAGGGGTACATGCACTACAACAATTTACACTTTAGCGACTAAATTTGGCGACTAACCTTTTTTTAGTCGCCAAAAGTTGTAGAATAGGCGACTAAAAATTACATTGGTCGCCGTTGAATATGGTTTTTAGCTACTATTTTTTTTTAGTAGCTGTATCTTAATTATTGGCGACTAAAAAAAAATTAGTCGCTAAATATGTGACAATAGGCGACTAAAAAATGTTTTAGTCGGCATTAGATCATGTTTTACGCTACTAAAATTTTTGTTAGTCGTGATATACCAGTTTTTGGCTACTAAAATAAAGTTAGTCACCAGAAGGTTAGCATAATGTTTGCTATTAAACTCTGGTGACCAAAGTTTTGGTCGGCAAATATTCATTTTCGGTAACTAAAAAAATTTTAGTCACTGTAAGATAAGTTTTGCCTACTAAAATAATTTAGTCACTAAATAAAAAGTATAAATTTTACTTTTATCTTTGTTATGGGCTGGTATGTGTGGGATTGGTGATTAACTATCTATACAATGCTTGCATATATAATATTTTAGAGTATTAAAAAAAAAAGTTTACTAAGCATAAAAAAATTAACAAAATTGAATTTTTTTTCCCAAGAATTGTAATTTTAATTTTTAACTTTCAGGTCCATATACTCTAACAAAACTTAAAATTAATTTTTTTTAATTTAAAAAAAAATCATTGAAACGAAAATAAAAATAAAAATAAAAGAACTTTTAGAAAAAGCAATTGCTAACTCCATTACATGCGTTTGTGAGTGTTTATTAATAGTTAGTTTAATTTTATTTATTTATTTATTTATTTTTTTGGGTTGTTGTTGTGGGGGGATCGATAAGCGAAAAGCCGTTGACTGTGAACCCGTACTTTTGAACATTGACCTTTGAAGAACTTGATCTCCAATGATAATTTGATAATGGTAGTTTGAAAATTCAAATAAATTTTATACAAATTAATAATACTAATGAAAATGCTTGTTTCTACTTTTCAAAAAATACTTTTCAAAAATTTTATTTTCTTATTTTTCGTATTTTTTTATTTTTACTGAATTTTTTTTAATATTTTAAGTAATTTTTTTACTTTTTAGACACCTAACATAAATACATCTAAAAAGTAAAAAAATTATAAACAAATCTTTTAAAAATTCACTAAATTCCAAAAATACAAAAAAAAAAAATACAAGAATTCAATACATTTTTTGTATTTTTATGTATTTATTAATTTTTTAAAATATTTTTTCACAAATTTTTTACTTTTTAGATACATCTAAGTAAAGTGCATCTAAAAAAGTTTAAAATTTAAAAAGTATTCACTAAAAATAAAAAAATACGAAAACTAAAAAAGTCAATTTTCAAAAAACTTAATCCAGAAAATTCAAACCAAACACACTGAGTTATATTAATTTGGGTTTTACATTTTTAAAGAAAACACCCTATAATAATAAGTCTAGGTTTCATAATTTGTAAATTTTTTTTTCAAAAAACATCATAATGTTGTAGCCATTGGCTAGTAGTCGGTCAAACCATGTCTTCCTGATGATTTTTGTATTTTTTTTTTTTTTTGAGGTGATATGTAATATTATTGATCAATATATATCCACAAATTGTATTGGAATCCTATCATCCACCCATCATTTTACATAAAAGTTGGTCATGGTCAGACTTCCCTTAAAAAAAAAAGTTAATGACTATTTTTATTTATGAATTAGTATAAATTGACTATTTTTATTAGTGATTTAAGTGTAAATAATTTTTTAAAAAAAATAAAAAAGAAAAAAAGTAGAAGAAGAATACAAAGGGCATCGTACCTTTTCAATTGTGTTGAAGCCAAGTCAAAGCAGGCAGGATGAAATAGAAGTCAAGGGAACAAAACATTTAACTACTTTTTAAATTAGGATGAAAGTTGTTATGCAGTCATAAAAATATTGAGAACCATCCTTGTCCACAAATATGTTTTGGTAATTGAAATAAGACGTTAATTAACGTTATTATTTTTTATTTCTTGTTTATAAAATGTGGGAAATTTTTTTATTTGGTGATGATTAATAATAGATGGTGGACAAATGTGATGACCAGTAATGAAAATAAATGGAGGTGACATAGTTAATACTAGAGACAGTGAATAGTGATGGCCGATGGTGGCAGTGGATAGTGGTCAAAGGTGGGGAGATGGGTAGGGGTTAGGATCTGGCCTATCTAAGGTTCTGCAAATTTTCATTACATACATATATATATATGTTAATTTCAATTTTTCTTTTTTGTATATTACGTGATGGCATTCCAAAAATTCAATATAACACTTAAAAAAAAATTATAAATTTCATAATGTAGTAGAATTGCTTTTCAAGATTTAATGTAATTGTCCACTAAACTTTTATTATAATATCACTGTGACCATATTTTGTTTATTATCTCATGTGTTGACACTACATTAGTGGCAAACATGAATGATGAAAAACTCATTAAATCAATAAATAAGGTGATAAACAAATTATAATAAGAAAAAATGGTCATCCTAACATTATTAAAAAATTAAATTCAACTAATATTAAAAAACTATTGGTAATCACTTGTTAAAAAAACTTATAATATAATTTAGTTGATTGATTTGAAATCATATTAAACAAAAAAGCATATTTGGATATATAAATAATATCCTATAAGTTAAACTAAACCTATAAAAGTTAGTTAAAAAAGTTGAGTAGAAAATAGATTAATTACATTAAGATATTTTCAATTATTAGCAAATACCATCTTACTTTTTATTTACAAATTCATATATTTGATTCATTTAACTATAAATAAAAATTATACAAATAGTGTTTAAATTGAGACTAATCCCGTATATTTTTTATTAGTTCAATCAGTATCTATTAAGTAATATTTAATAATGATTTAATCAAATAAAATTCCAACCCATATATTGACAGGCTGATAGAATCTGCCTTACGCATTATTATTATTTTTATTTTATATTTTTTTTACGCAATCTGACCCGTTAGGAGAGAAGGCTCGGCTCCGCCCCAGAAAGGAAAAGGTGAAAATTTATTTTAAAAAATGTGAAAATATTTTTTTTAATTTAATTTTTTAAAATTAATTCTATTTTTTTAAACCAAAATTAAAATAATATGATTGAATCACTTAGGGTCATTTGTTAACGTTTTTGTTTAAAATTGATTTCAAAGTTTTCAAAGTTTTTAAAAACACAAAAAAGTTATTGTCACTTATTTTTAAAACAAGTTTTCACTTTCTCTTCTCACTTATTACCTTCGGCCACCATGACCACCATCAAGCATCGTTTACCACCACCCACCACTCGTCGCTGTCGATGGATGGTGAGTTTTGACCAACCTCTGGTGACTCTGATGGGTGGACGGTGACCGTTGTGATCTTAGTCCACCTTTTGATGTCCTTCCGGCCACTTTGTGTCCTTCTACGACATCCAACTACTAAATTCGGTGGACACCTTTGGTTACCCACCGCTACTAGTCACTGTTGGAAATGGTTGGAAAATTCTGGGTAAAACTAGAATTTTTTCCTAAGTTTGGCCTATTTTTTAGGTGGGCCTCGTGCGTCGATTTTTGCAGGTCAAAGTGGTAACGCGTTCTATGCCGCGTTGTAATTCACGTGGTATATTTAGTTGCTCAAAACCATTACCAACTGAATGGGAAATTGAAGCCAAAGTGTGCTCCATGGAAAATGGAGTTTTGGTGAAAAATTCTTAAAGGTTTGAATAAAGCTTGTCCCACATTGATTTGGTGGGAAGTTTTGAATGAGTTTATAAGGCGTGGGTTTGGTACTTGGGGTATGCCCCAAGGGGTACCCAAGTGTTTTAGAGAGAGAGATTATGGGCAAAATGGACTAGACCCATTGGATCCAAAAATCACCACACGCCGCTGCCGCCGTCCGTCCGGTCAGTCACGCGGGTGTGAGGTTAGGTTGGGCATGTCCGACCCAATACCTATCTTCTTGGATAAAAAACATTTGAATTTAATTTTATTTTTTGGTAAAATAAAATCCAAAATTCAAATTAAATTCCGGAAATAAACTGGTTCGGTTTTACTATACACCAAAACAGAGCCCTTCCCATTTTTATTTGTTTGAATTGTGAACCCAACAGATTCAAATCTGTTTAAATTCAAAACCAAACAGGTTTCATACCTGTTCAAACAGGTTTGCACCTGTTTAATTCAAAACCTGCGGCCACCATTACATCTATAAATAGGACAACCCTCATTTGATGTTTTGCACATTCAGAAATTTCGTATTTCACCTCTGCAAATTCTATTATTCATTTTGCTGCATTTTATTTTTGTGAGAAAGAGTATAAACACTTAGTGTCTTCGTTAGGCAAACAATTTGTAGTGCTGCTATTGTTTGTAGTTGATCATTTCATCTTGGGAGATAGACGTCCACATTCTGAAAGTATCATGGAGAGGACGAATCTGTCTTAAGGACACAGTGTCAAACACTGGACTTGATCAGATTATTAATTCGAATAAATTAATCAAGTAAGTTGTTTAATTTATTATTCTGTTCTATTTGTTTATTTAAAATCAGATTTTAATTTTGTTTTAGTAACAAAATAAAATCTATTTTTATTTATTTATTTATATTTCGAGTTTGATTTTTGTAATCAAACAAATTCTCTCATTTCATTTATTTCTTTATATTGTAGTTGTTGTTTATTACACAACAGAATTTAATCTATTTAAATACAGTGAAGATTGTCCAACAATCTTAAGACAGATCTTATTTTGGTATCTTCATTGTATTTAATTTTTTGTGATTTCATAAAGACATAATATATTGTCTCTTTTCTTTGACAACTAATAGTAATATACTGGTGTCATTAACAATTGCAGAATATCAATTTGTGTTACAGAAAATTATTGTGGTATTTTATTTTTCTAGTTTTAGTAACAAGGAAAATAAAATTATTTTGTGTTTTAATTTATTTTCTGGTTTTAGTAACTAGAAAATTAATTTATGTTTTAATTTTTCATGATTTTTGTAATCAGAGATTATGGCTACTGCAACTGAAACTGCAATTGGAAGTGGTACTCTGATTGTTATACCAACACTGGTCCCTATCCAAAACCATGTTCATGTACCAATAAATCATGGAGAAAAAACCGAAAAAATTTAACGGTACTGAATTTAAAAGATGGCAGCGGAAGATGCTGTTCTATCTTACAACTCTAAATTTGGCCCGATTTCTCTATGAAGAGGCTCCAGCACTTAAAGAGGGTGAAAGTAATCGGCAAGTTGTTGCCGCTGTAGATGCTTGGAAGCATTTAGATTTCCTATGCAGAAACTACATCCTCAATGGCCTTGACAACATGTTATATAATGTATACAGTCTTCTGAAGTCAGTAAAAGAATTGTAAGATTCTTTGGAGAAGAAGTACAAGACAGATGATGCCGGTACGAAGAAATTTGTTGTTGGTAAATTTCTGAACTTTGTTATGATAGACTCCCAAACAGTAATTTCTCAAGTTTAAAGTTTTCAATTAATTTTACATGATATTCATTCTAAGGGTATGTCTCTGAGCGAGTCTTTCCAAGTCGCTGCTTTAGTGGAAAAGTTACCAACAGCTTAGAAAAATTTCAAAAATTATTTAAAACATAAACGCAAAGAGATGACCATGGATGAACTTATTGTAAAACTGAGAATTGAGGAAGATAACCGAAAGGCTGAAAAGAGGAATGGAAAAAATCTCATTGAGTCCAAGGCTAATGTGGTTGAACAAGTTCATAAACTACATAACAAAAAGAGGAAGTTTACTGGAGATGGTCCTAAACAAGGCGATAGCAACAAGAAGTTCAAAGGAAAATGCTATAACTGTGGCAAGACTGGACATCGAGCTTCTGACTGCCGCCGCTCTAAGAAGGATCATGGAAGTACAAGCAAGAAGACTACCAATCAGGCCAATGTAACAGAATTGGATTACATCTCTGACGAATTGAATGACATTAACCTCTCTGCTGTGGTGTCTGAGGCTAATTTGGTTGGAAATCCCAAGGAATTGTGGGTTGACACTGGAGCAACTCGTCATATTTGTGCGAACAAGAAGATGTTCACTACCTACAATGAGGCTGCAAATGGTAAACAACTTTTCATGAAAAATTCTTCTACTTCTACTGTGGTTGGACAAGGAAAAGTGATCTTGAAGATGATATCAGGGAAAGGACTGACCCTCAACAACGTACTGCATGTACCTGACATCTGGAAGAATTTAGTTTATGGTTCTTTGTTAAGTAAAAATGGTTTTAGGCTTGTTTTTGAGTCTGATAAATTTGTATTAGCAAAGAGTGGTATGTATGTTGGTAAGGGATACATGAGTGATGGTCTCTTTAAGTTGAATGTAATGACAGTTATACCGAAAGTTGCTATGAATAAGAATAACACATCTATTACTTATTTTCTTGAGTCGAATTTATGGCATGGTAGATTAGGACATGTAAATTATGATGCTTTGCGTAGATTAATTGGTTTGGATTATATACCAAAGTTTGAAATTGATCGTAATCATAAATGTGAAGTTCGTGTAGAAACGAAACTAACTAAGGCTCCATTTAAATCGGTTGAAAGGAAAATTGAACCTCTAGAATTAATTCATACTGATGTATGTGATTTAAAATCTGTTCAAACTAGAGGAGCAAAAAGTATTTCATAACATTTATCAATGATTGCATAAGATATTGTTATGTTTATTTATTTAGAAGTAAAGATGAAGCCTTAGAAATGTTTAAACTCTACAAAACAGAAGTTGAAAATCAACTTGATAAAACCATTAAAATGGTTAGAAGTGACAGGGGTGGTGAATATGATGCACCATTAAATGAATTTTGTGCACAACATGGCATTATTCATCAAACTACAGTACCCTATTCTCCACAGTAAAATGGAATTGCTGAAAAAAAGAATAGAACCCTAAAAGAAATGATGAATCCATGTTACTAAGTTTAGGCTTACCACAGAACTTGTGGGGGAAAGTAATATTGTCTGCTAATTATGTTCTTAACAGAATACCCCACAAGAAAACCAACAACACTCTTTATGAATTGTGGAAAGGTCAACCACCTTCCTACAAATACTTAAAAGTGTGGGGGTGTTTGGCAAAAGTTGAAGTTCCTGTTCCTTTAAAGACTAAGATTGGACCAAAAACAGTAGATTGTGTGTTTATTGGTTATGCTCAGAATAGTAGTGCATACCAGTTTCTGACTTATAAATCAGAAATACCTGATATAAATGTGAACATTATTATAGAGTCAAGGAATGCTGTGTTTTTTGAACATGTCTTTCCTTACAAGAAAGGACAGGAATTAAGTTCACAGAAAAGAACTTTTGATTGTACATAAAGTCAATAGACTAATGACAATCAAACACAAGAGACTAGTAATGGTCTCGACCAACATGATTTAACTGATGATGAACCAATACGGAATAAGAGAGCGAGAACATCAAAATTCTTTAGTCCAGATTTTCTGACATACCTATTAGAAAATGAACCTCAAAGCTTTAAGGCAGCAATGACAAGTCCTAAAGCACCTTTATGTAAAAAGGCTATTAATAATAAAATTGAATCCATTATGTAAAATCATACTTGGGAATTGGTGGATTTTCCACCAGGTTCTAAACCTCTTGGATATAAATGGATATTCAAGAGAAAAATGAAAGCAGATGGTTCAATTGACAAGTATAAAGCAAGACTTGTAGTTAAAGGTTACAGACAAAAGGAAGGTCTGGATTATTTTGACACATATTCCCCTGTGACAAGAATAACAGCCATTCGCATGCTTATTGCTATAGCAGCGTTGTTTAATTTAGAAATACATCAAATGGATATTAAGACAGCTTTCTTAAATGGTGATCTAAATGAAGAGATCTATGGAGCAACCCGAAGGGTTTGTAATGCCAGGGCAAGAAAAGAAAGTTTGTCGGCTTGTAAAATCCCTTTATGGATTAAAACAAGCACCTAAGCAATGGCATGAAAAATTTGATCATGCAATGCTTACTAATGGGCTTAAGATAAACGAATGTGACAAATGCGTCTATGTTAAAAACACTGACCAAGGATATGTCATAGTTTGTCTTTATGTAGATGACATGCTTATCATTGGAAGCAGTCAAAATATGATCAAATCAACTAAGCAAATGCTTAACAAAAGAATTGATATGAAAGATATGGGGTCGCAGATGTTATATTAGGAATGAAAATTACTAAAAGATCTGACGGATATGCATTATCTCAATCACATTATATTGAGAAAATTCTTAATAAATTTATTAAGGATGATTTGAATCTAACTAGAACACTTGTAGACATCAGTCTTTATTTATCGAAAAATAAAGGTGATGCAATGTCTCAGTTAAAATACTCTCAAATCATTGGAAGTCTAATGTACCTAATGAATTGTACTCGTCCTGATATAGCTTATGTTATCAGTAAATTGAGTAGGTACACTAGTAACCCCGGAGAAGACTATTGGAAGGCGATCATTTGGGTTCTTAGATATCTAAGATTCACCCGTGATCATGGTTTGAACTTTACTCGATATCCAGCAGTACTTGAAGGTTATTGTGATGCAAATTAGATATCGGATACTAAATATTCAAAATCCACAAGTAGATATGTCTTTACTTTGGGAGGCGCTGCTGTTTCTTGGAAATCCACGAAACAAACATGCATCGCACGATCCACAATGGAATCCGAGTTCATTGCTTTAGACAAAGCAGGAGAAGAAGCAGAATGGCTTCGTCACTTTTTAGAAAACATTCCAATGTGGCCTAAACCTGTGCCAGCTATTTGCATTCATTGTGATAGTTAATCTGCAATAGGCAGGGCACAGAATTATATGTATAATGGTAAGTCACGACATATTCGTCGTCGACATAATACCGTTAGGCAATTGTTGTCAAATGGAATAATCTCAATGGATTATATAAAATCTAAAGAGAATATTGGGGATTCGTTAATAAAAGGTTTGACAAAAGAGCTAGTGTATAGTTCATTGAAGGGGATGGGATTAACGCTTATTACATAAGAGTCGTCATAATGGTTACCCTACTTATATGACTGGAGATCCCAAGAACTAAGTTCAAAGGAACAACCAAGTTATGTATGGCTCGCCAGAAATCACCAAGGGATTAAAAAATCCCTACCCATTCCTATGGTGAGAGTGATATCTGCAACATATGTTGTCTGCATGGGTATTAGGATAAGCTTTGCTTTTAATGATTACTTATATCTTGATTTAGGTATAAAAATCAAGACAAGTATATAGAGATACTTACAATAAGAATCACCTATATGAGTGTCGAACTGGGGCTGGTTCTATGAGAATGAAGAGGCTAAATTCTCAAGAAACACTCATGAAAACCAGGAGTGTTCAAGGCCAAAATGAACACAACAGTGAGAACCACGATGTGTTAGAAGATATGTTGTGTGAAATCTATTGTCTTGGCTTACACAAACGGATGAACAATTCAAGGCATCGTGTCCATTGGTTAGCCAGTAAGTCCGATAGGTTATCACTAGGGAAGGTTCAAGGCCGAAAGCTACCTATCCTGATGCAAAATATTTTCGACTTATACTTTTTCGATATAGTCTGCATATTGTTGCATTTCCGTTGTCATCAAATTTCATTCATGTGGGGGATTGTTGGAAATGGTTGGAAAATTCTGGGTAAAACCAGAATTTTTTCCTAAGTTTGGTCTATTTTTTAGGTGGGCCCCGTACGTCGATTTTCGCAGGTCAAGGTGGTAACGCTTTCTATGCCGCGTTGTGATTTACGTGGTATATTTGGTTACTCAAAACCATTATCGAGTAAATGGGAAATTGAAACCAAATTGTGCTCCATGAAAATGGAGTTTTGGTGAAAAATTCTTAAAGGTTTGAATAAGGCTTGTCCCACATTGATTTGGTGGGAAGTTTTAAATGGGTTTATAAGGCATGGGTTTGGTACTTGGGGTATGCCCCAAAGGGTACCCAAGTGTTTTAGAGAGGGAGGTTATGGGCAAAATGGGCTAGATCCATTGGACTCAAAAATCACCACACGCGCGCGCGCGCGCCACTACCGCCCTCCGTCTGGTCGGTTAGGCGGGTTGGGCTTGGGCGCGAGTGCGTGGTGTGAGGTTGGGTTGGGCTTGTCCGGCTCAATACTTATCTTTTTGGGTAAAAAATATTTGAATTTAATTTTATTTTTTGGTAAAATAAAATCCAGAATTCAAATTCAATTTCGGAAATAAACTGGTCTGGTTTTACTGTACACCCAAACAGGGCCCTTCCCATTTTTATCTGTTTGAATTGTGAACCCAACAGATTCAAATCTGTTTAAATTAAAAACCAAACAGGTTTCATACCTGTTCAAACAGGTTTGCACCTGTTTAATTCAAAACCTGCAACCACCATTACATCTATAAATAGGACAGCCCTCATTTGATGTTTTACACATTCAGAAATTTCGTATTTCATCTCTGTAAATTCTATTCTTCATTTTGCTGCATTTTATTTTTGTGAGAAAGAGTATAAACACTTAGTGTGTTCGTTAGGCAAACAATTTGTAGTGCTGCTATTGTTTGTAGTTGATCATTTCATCCTGGGAGATAGACGTCCACATTCTGAAAGCACCGTGGAGATGATGAATCTGTCTTAAGGACACAGTGTCAAACACTGAACTTGATCAGATTATTAATTCGAATAAATTAATCAAGTAAGTTGTTTAATTTATTATTCTGTTCTATTTGTTTATTTAAATCAGATTTTAATTTTGTCTTGGTAACAAAATAAAATCTGTTTTTATTTATTTATTTTTATTTCGAGTTTGATTTTTGTAATCAAATAAATTCTCTCCTTTCGCTTATTTCTTTATATTCTAGTTGTTGTTTAGTATACAACAGAATTTAATCTATTTAAATACAGTGAAGATTGTCCAATAGTCACCACATCAGTCTACTCTTCGGCCCTGTTTGGTAGAGCTGTGGGAAAGTGCTTATAGTTTATGCCTAAACAGCTTATAGCTTATAACTATGACCATAAGCTGATTTCCAGCTTATTCTTAAAGCATCTCCTGCCCCACTCAAAGAATAAACTGGTTTCTGACTTCTAAAAAGTTATAAGTTATAATCTATAAGCTAAACCAAATACATCAAAATAGCTTAAATTAAGCTGAAAGCTGAAATAAGCTGTAATTAAACTCTGCCAAACAGGCACTTCATCTCCGGCCACCAAATCTGGCAACTCATTAAATATATTTCTATATTTTTATTTTTATTTATTTTTGAAATATTTTTGTATATTAAACAAGTGTTATATTTGTATTTTTTGTAAAAATAAATGAAAACTTGTTTCTTATTTTTTGTAAATTAAAAATTGAAAATTGAAGACGTTAACAAACGAGGCCTTAACTATCATATTTGTGATTACATCCTAATGAGTGCTTAAAATAAGGTTGGAGGTTGTCTCAAATTTAAAATCTGAATTTAATTGTCATATTAAGGTTTATATGACTCAGCATTGGTCCTATTTTGATTATTTTGAATAATTCATTTTATAAGATTATCCTTATATAGTAATCCTGAAAAAAATTACATCGATCTGATAATTATAACATTTTTATTTTATTACATTTGTCTAAAAAATGGATATCTATTTTTAAAAATATATTTCATTTATTTTTGTAAGAAAATACGATAAAATGAAAAATACTATAATTAGCGAATAGACCTAATTTTTTTTTTATATAAATAATATAGACAAATAAACAGTTTGAATTATTAAAATAAAATCCAGGTGAATCCCATGAGAGTTAATATGATGGTCAAATTTAGATTTTGAATTCTTAAAAAAATAACAAAATAACATTTTTTAAAAAAATGAGAAAAAGGGTACAATATGCCCTTTCATTATTCTATATCTACCCATCAAAGGTGTCCCGCCTCCAAAAGCAATCCTAAATGAGTGGATGATTGCGTTTTAAAAAATGAGTGGATGATAACAAGATAATGTGTAATGATATATAAATAAATAAATAAATAAAAATAATGCATTAAATTAGTATTCATTTATTTTAAATTAAAAAAACTCATGAAAAGTAACTTGTCATTTAAAAGTTGTTGCTGATACAATATTCTTGTAAATTTTTTTAGAGTCTGGCTTCTCTTTTGCCCCTGTTTAGCTTGAAAATCTTTTAATGATTTAAATTGTTTATTTTATAATTTTTTTTACCAATATTATTTACAGGAAAGAAAAAGTTAAATCGATTCATAATTGTAGTTTGTACAATTTATTAATATTAATTTAAAATGATTAGAAAGTGTATTTTAAAAATAAATTATTTATTTTTAAGTTGACAAATGTAATAAATTGAATATGTAAAAATTAAATTAATTATTTTTTTAATAAATAATATACATAAATTTTTTTCATAAAATAAATAATTTTAATTATAATTATAATGATGATGTCACACCATTAATAACGTATACAACAATGGTAGAGAGTCCAAATTTTTATGGCTCAAATGGCTCGAATTTGCCAAAACGACGTCGTTTTGAATACAAAACGACGTCGTTTTGAATACAAAACAACATTAAAATTGTCAAAACGACGTCGTTTTGACAATTTTAAACCATTTGAGCCACAAAAATTAGGACTCCCAAACATTTTTCTAACGTATAGTATCACCACCAATGGATGAACCTCACAAACCAAACCATCGTGCCACCTACACGTAACAAGGAAAAAAAAAAATATATATCTTATCAAAATTCAACCAAGGGGAAGCTTCTTTCCGTTGTTTACTAATCTCCTTCTTCAAATAATTGACTATGAATAGTAGATAGAGATAATCACCAAATTATATAATAATTTTAAAATATTATGTGATTGTATTTTTTTATCAACTATTATTTATTATACCTTTTATATTGTTTAATCACCTAATACAATAAATTATTCATCTACTTTTTTCACTAATATCACGGATACTCAATAAAGACGTGTTCTACCAAACTTATAATCTTCTCCTTCCTTCCTCATACGTGTTCTACCAAACTTATAATCTTCTTCCACCAAAATTTGTCCCCAAGAAAAAGCCCTCTTCTTCTCTACCCAATTATGCCCACATCACCACCAGACATGGGTAGCAATTCAGGCACACAACCACCCCACAACCACCACACCATCACCGTATGGGAAGTGAACCAAGCCCGATTAGACAGCATGCGCCAAAAAATCACCGCCACACCGCTCCTCCTCAGCAAGACCGCCGGCCACAGCTCCTGCTCCATCTTCCGAGTCCCCCAAACCCTCATCGACATCAACGGCAGCGCCTATCAACCCCACATCGTCTCCATCGGCCCCTACCACCACTCCCAACCCCACCTCCAAATGATCGAAGAGCACAAATGGCGTTTTTTAGGCTCACTTTTAACTCGAACCCAATCCAAAGGCCTCACTTTAGAAGACTACCTCAAAGCAATTCAACCCCTCGAATCCAAAGCCAGAGATTCCTACTCCGAAACCATCCGATTCGACACCGATGAATTCATCGAAATGTTAGTCCTCGACGGCTGTTTTATAATCGAATTGTTTCGCAAAGTTGGCAACGTGGTTCGTTTCGACCAAAACGACCCATTAGTGTCTTTGTCATGGGTATACTCGTTTTTTTTACGAGATCTTATTCGCTTAGAAAATCAAATCCCTTTCTTTATCCTACAACGCTTGTTCGATCTCTCGGTAATGCCCGGAGACGAGTCCGGTCCTTCTCTTGCCAAACTCGCAATCGATTTCTTCAACAACGCCATCCAAAGGCCTGATGATGTCATCACCCAGTGCCAAACCCGACAAGGAAAACACTTGCTTGATTTTCTCAGATCGAGTTTTATTCCTAAGGATCAACAACAATATAACCAACGGAATCCGGCAGCCGCCACGCATGTAATCCAATGCATCTCCAAGCTCCGCCGTGCCGGAATTAATCTCCGGCAGGGTAAGGTGGCGGAGGATAGCTTCCTGGTGGTCAAATTCAAGAACGGGGTGCTCGAAATGCCGACGATCTCCATCGACGATTTTATGAGCTGTTTCATGATAAACTGCGTCGCCTATGAACAGTGTCAGAAAAACTGTTCACAGCACTTTACTACTTATGCCACATTTCTGGACTGCTTAATCAACACGGCTAAAGACGTGGAGTACCTATCTGATCAAAACATAATTGAAAATTATTTTGGGACCGATACCGAGCTAGCAAAATTCATCAATAATTTGGGGAGAGATGTTACTTTTGACATAGAGATTTGTTATTTGTCTGGGTTGTTTAGTGAAGTTAATCAGTATTATAAGAATGGTTGGCATGTACAGTGGGCGAGCTTTAGGTACACTTATTTTAGTAGTCCGTGGTCGTTTATATCGGCATTGGCTGCGTTTGTTCTTCTGGTTCTTTCAGTGGTACAGACTTTGTATACTGTGCTAAGTTTTTTTAAGGGGTGATTTGAAAGTTGGTTAAAAGTTGATTGTTTGATTTTATTGTCTTTTTATATGTAAAAAATGTGAAAAAATGATGTAATTCGAAATAGGCTAAAAGTTAAAAACTAACTTTTAGCTAGGTTGCCAAATTGCCCCTAAAGAGCTGTACAAATTTCGAAATGGATTCAGAATATGTAAAATATGATTATATTTGATTCACTTTTTTTTTTTTTTTTGAGTTCCTACTTAAATTCATGCTCTAGCCTCCGTTTGAAAAGTGGATTGGCTTTTTGACTTTTTGACTTTTTTGGCTATTTTAGCCTGGGCTTAAAAGTTTGGTTTGGGAAGGGCTTTTTGGCTTTTTGGCTTTTTTGACTTTTTTTTTTAGAGAGGAGTGTAATGATTATGGGTTGGATGTGATGTTTTGTTTTTTGTGGTTAAAAAAGCCTATTTTGTCTTTTGTGGCTAAAAAAGCCTATTTTGTCTTTTGTGGCTAAAATAGCCAAAAAGCCTGGCTTTTTGGCTTCCCAAACGGAGGCTAAATATAGACTGGAAAAGGTTAGATATGCATACACTTAATTAATTAATTTATTTTTTTGTGATGCCAAGTGTCTATTAATAATTATTTTTAAGATGGTAATGTATATGGTTAATTTTATTTTTTTTGTCCTTGAATAATACATTTTGTGTTATTTTGTATTATAATGTCTTAATTTGTTAATTTTAACCCATGAAGTCAAAAAGGGAGAGAGAGAAAGGGATAGCTTTAGACAGAGAAAGAGGCAGCATGTAGATCGCCAGAGAGGGGCGACGAAAAGAGATTAATAGTGTCGAAGAGAGAACGGCAGAAGAAGAGCGAAGCAGACAAACACGAATCACGGGCACCGTCATCTCATCCGATGCCGTACGGCCTCCTCATATCATTTGCACCTCCAGTGTCTGCGATCTCCAATGATTTTGTCCAGCGATTCATCGATTGAAGATTTGCAAGGGCAGAGAGTGAGCTGCAACCTATCATGTTACAGGTTTCAAATCTTTCCATTTTTATTCCTCTGCATTTTCCCCAATCTGATTGCTGAAAATGGGTAAGAAATTAAGAGATAAGAGAGGTAGCTCATCTAAAATCTCACTTAAAAGAATTCCAATCTAGCTTGGTGAAAAAGAAATTGCGCCATAATAGTTCAAATCAAGTTAATGATAAAACCAGAATAACATAGACTATATGTAAAGGCAATTAGAACTTGAGTTTGAACATGATGATTTTGACATTGAAGAGACTTATTGTGATTCTCCCGAAGCTTACAATGCCGTGGTAGATTCTAGTGTTTAACATGGCTATCTATGAATAAGACCCGGGCAAAACAACCATACCTAAACTAATGGGGGATATTGAGATAGCAACAAAAGCCACAAATGTGCAAGACTGCAATGAGACAAAAGGGCATGATCAGGTTCAGATGTCATGTGTGGAGAGGTTGGCAGGTGTTATGGACTTATCCGATCAGATTGAAGCAGAAATGGTCCAAAGCCATAGTTCCAATGGGTTAGGTAAGTCTTCTTCCCATAATGTTATGTTATCTTTAAGCCTTGGAGTGGTTTATTTAAATTTGAGATTGCTACGAAGAAAGTAGTTAAAAGTCTCAAGAGATACTCAGTGGGTTATGAGAACGATCAACTTCAAATCCCATTAGAAATTTCTAAAATTGGGTTTAAGCAATGGGAACAAGCTCTTGTAGGTTATTTTATTGATAGAAAATTGTGTTTCTTCCAAGTGAAGACTTGGGCTTACAAGTTGTGGGAGGAAAATCTTGAAGAGATTATAACCTTTGATAATGGATACTTTGTATTCAAGATGAAAAATAAAGAAGTTTTAAAGTCCATTATTGATGAGGGGCCTTATTATATTGGGGGCAAATTGATTGTTATTAAGAAATGGCACCCCGATATGACCCTTACTAAAAATGTCTTATCAAGTGTGGCGATATGGGTAAAATTTTTCAATGTACCACTTGAACTGTGGGCTGAGAAGGGATTGAGTTATATAACAAGTTTTATTGGTAATCCATTGTACCTTGATGAATTTACCCAAAACCATAGCCGATTAACATTTGCTAGGATTTGTATTGAGATAGAAGCTACTAAAGAGATTCCACCATCATTTGTTGTAAACTTAGGATATGGAGAACCGTTCGAAATCAAAGTAGAAGTTCCTTGGAAACCCCAAGTGTGTAGAGAATGCAAAATATTTGGTCATGCTACAAGTTTGTGTCCAAGTAAACCGATAACTCAAGCTTCTAGTAAACTTAAACAAGAGTGGAAGGTCAAAGAAGTGGTCGAGATGAAAGAGGAAGGCAAGCCAAGTGAATGGATTGAAGTGAAAAATAAAAAAGGTAAGGACGTCGTTAATGCTATGGGTAGCTTTGTTTTTTCACCTCCTCCATCTTCATCGAATGCATTTGATATTTTCAAGACTTGTGTAGCCAATGAGGAGGTTTCTTTTTGTGCAGATCTTAAGAGCGTGCTTAATGTGAATTGCTTCTTTTTGGAAGTGAGTAACCTCAAAAGATATTCCGAATGAAGAGGCTTCAAAGTAAGAGAAAGAAATTGTTAGGGATGTGGGTAATATGAATGTGTTAGCCTCTAGACGATCTTCACGTTCCAAAGGAGCTCTGCAATCCCTTTTGGATGGAACTTTTGTTGTTCCATGGACAAACCCATCTTCAAAAGTGAAATCCAAGAAAAAGCTCCTTGAAAGAATTGCTAATCTTAAAAGTTGTCATTGGCAAAATATTTTTGTGAATTTTTTTAGAGTCTGGCTTTCCTTTTGCCACTGTCCAACTTGAAAATCTTTAATGGTTCAAATTATTCATTTTGTAAATTTTTTTATCTATATTATTTTAATTTTTTTTAAATGATTCATAATCGTAGTCTGTATAATTTATTAATGTTAATTTAAAATGAATAAAAATTATATTTTTAAAAATAAATTATTTATTTTTTAGGTGACAAACATAATAAATTGAACATGTTACATTATTAAATTAATTTCTTATTTTTTTATATAATGAATGATACACACAAATTTTTTTTTTTTTATAAAGTAAATGATTTTGATTATAATAATGATATCACGTCATTAATGACATGTGATATCACGACCAATAATAAATCTATATAGGAGGGATGAATCCCACAAACCACTTTGCCTCACACACCACTACAACATATAAGACTTTTGGCGACCAATTATTTTGGTCCCGAAAACTATTATTTTAGTCTCTAAATGATTTTTGTGAAAAAATTAAATTCGTCACTAAAAAAGTCACTAAAAGTGCGTCCAGAAAAGTCTTTAGCGACGAATTTTTGAAAGTGTCGCTAAAAATGATAATTAGCAACCAATTTTATATTGTCACAAAATGTTTGATTTTGTAGGACTAAACATCTGGTCGCTAATACTCCATCACAAAATGTCCCAATTTGGTCGCGAAAAACAAAAAAATGACATTTTTAACGATAGTGATATTTGGTCACTAAAAGACAAATAATTTTCTCTACAACACATTTTTGTTGGTAAAAATCAAAGTTGGGATAGCTAAAAATGCACAAAAATTAAATGTCATCCAATCATTAAAAAAAAAAAAAATTGGCATCGACATATCAAAGACACTCTATTCCCGAATCATAATGAGTATATAGCTTTGAGTCTATTCAAAGTTTCCAAACTCAAAGTTTCCAAAATGCTTTTAAAAAGTTTTCAAATTCAAAGTTTCCAAAAATTGACATATCAAGTTGCAATCTCAATCAACCGATAATCGTTGCTATTATGAGGAAGCAGAGCAATGTCACAGCGATGCTTCTTATGCTTTTCATCGAGGGACTCCTAGTTGTCAGCATCAAAACCTACTTGTCTGGAAGCTATTTCAATGTCTTGGAGAGAAAATCCCTAAAACTACATGCAGGACTAGAAACTATTCTCTTGCAATGCAATAATTCTTCGGCATTTCTTGCAACGATATACAGGGCTAGAAACTATTTCTCTATTCCCAGATGTTCCTACCTCATAGGAGACCTCTTATGTTGGCAAGCTAGGATCAGCTCCAAACTTAGAAGTGTCTATTTCCACAATTGTAAGAATCACCTGTCATCATGGAGCACATCATCCTTTCAGAAAATGGAAAGCCCCCTAAAAATAATATTGTATCATTACTTTCACAAATTGGATTACAAGTAACACCCAACTATTATCTTTGTTGATTGTAGGGTCAAGAGCAACATGTTTACAATACAAATGAAGTGTTTAGTTTTCTGTAACAAAAAAAAAAGTGTTTAGTTTTGACATTTTGTCAAACATATAAAAAGACATAAATTGAACAGAAATTTGAAACAAATACCAAAAACCCATCTGAAGAAAACAAGAACCAGGGACTTCTCTCAAACCAAGACCTCTATATAATAATAATAATAATAATAAATAAATAAAAATAAAAATAAAAATGTCAAAAATCTATCAAAATATATGCCAAAACAAAGACATTGTTCTTAAATTCCAATATCTTGAATAGGTGATTCTTCTAAATAGCTAAGAAAAGACGAATATGGTTCTATAAATTGATTTCCAAGTATTAGATGTGTCATCATTCATTTGCTATTAGGCTAATCCAAACTACAAGTTGGCAACATAAAATTAGAGTGTAAAAACAAAAATTTGTAGTATCACACACTACTAAAAAAGTGACTTTTTGCGTCTAATTTTTTGTGACCGACTATTTAACAGTCGCAAAAAATCAATATTTGAAGCCACAAAAAAATAAATGAATTGAAATATATTCAAAACAACATGATTTTCCTTCCTCAATTTATTATTTCTATTTCTTTTATTTATTTTATATGCCAATGCCCTAGCCCCTTTCACTCTCACGACATTCACAAACTCTCTCTCTCGCTCGCTCTCTTGCTCACCATAGTTGCAGCTTCAGTGGTTTGAATCTCTGTCTCCCGGTCTCTCACTTTCTTCATCATGCTCTGTGTAGACGTCCCCCGAATGCATCCCGGGGGCGAGGAGTGCGAGTCCCCCCCGTTCTGGTTCGATGTTGGGTCACTACAGTTCAAGGACTCAAATGTCACGGTTCTTAATCTTGAACCAAAGAGTCCAAATCCGGCAAATCGTTTTGAAAACAGATTTTTTGAAAGAAGTGTCAAACATGGACTGCTTTGCCAGATACAGAGTCGCCATCTAAATATTTTTTAATGGGAAATTTAGGAAACCCTGACTCGGTGCCCAAGGCCACGTGTCCGTCATCACCAAAGTTGCCTAGGCTCGGGAACTTGGGTACGATTGGGGAAGGTCACTTCGTGAGCACCCCCGCTCGCCCGGTCAAAGACCGGCCTCTACTAACCATGATATATGTTTTGAAAATATTGTGTGTTCTTATTTCGGTTTATTAGCCTAGGTTACTATGTGATGCGCACAGCATACAAGTATAGACTGAGTCGCCTGAATTGGAACAAAACATTTCATGTTTGTTTGTTTGAAAATGGTTTGCTGGTGCTACCCGCAGGTAGGCTAAGACGTGGATTTGCCACCCTCGGGTGGGCTTAGAAAACAATGATTTTGCCACTATCTAGTGGGCTTAAAACAAACAGTCAATGATTTGTTCCAATCCAAATAATTCACCCTCCACCCACAGGCATTCAAGGCAGTTATATCACATGAGCATATAGCCTCATGGTAAGCATGCTATTCATGGCAACACTCACACGCATGCAAGGATGCTAAAGCATAAAAACTCACCGAGTACTCCAAGCCAAAACAGAAACTACATTAGAAATCATGCATGATCCTAAGTATGCAGAAATGCTTAATGCAACACATGCAAAAATGCAATTATAGCAGGCTCGGCTATTCTAAACATGGCATATGGAATGCTACAACTAACACGTATTCAATTTGGAATTGAAATACAAATGCAGTTAGTATGATGCGCCGAGCCCAGTGCATGCAAGACAGATGAATGAATGCAAACATGCTATCATACTGTATGCTAATTGAAATATGCCCTATATCTAACCATCGTAAGCAGGTAAATAAAATGGAAGAAAGACGTGGGGTTGGAAGACAAACATTACACTCACCCACACTTATTACAATTATGCCCTTGCGCAGAGGGTCCGAATAAAGATACAGTCCCAAATGAAAGAATAATACAGTCCAAAATATTACAGTCCAAATAATATACAAATTCCTAATTAATTAACAAATTGACTAAGAAAACTGTAAACTGGCATGCAAGCCAGAGACTGCCTTGATTATGATGAATGCTACATGTTTGGGCTGCTTTGCGCGGAAATCCACGGCGATGCCCCGATTAGCCTCTGTTTTGCAATGTTTCTTGAAAAACGCGCCAAGTCCCGGAAGACTGCTGATCTTGGATTTTGCTGCAACAGAGAGCAGGAAAGGGGCATAGCAATGTATTTCACAAATATATGCATGCCTCGATCCTCGTGCCACCAATCACGCATCTCGATGCATGATGGCCGAGGAGCCGAATTGCACAACTCAATATAGAATGAATGCATATGAATGCTACAACAAAACCTAACTCCATCACGGATAATCCGGAGTGTCGGTGACTTGGGAATTGAGACACATTCCGTCACTCGGAGTACGAAACGCGTCTCGTTTCCCGTGCCCGTGCTAACTCCTATCCCGAACACGATGCAATATGCATGATATGCATGAAATGCAGCTAATATGCAATCCTAACATACGCAATGCTATGAAAATGAAATGCCTCGAAATACGTGCACACGTGCACGCACACCAAGGAAATGATCCTAAGGCATGAAATGGCATACGCAATGCAAATTGGACTTATACCAACATGAGAGAGCCTCAGCCACACTCACATAAGAAGCCGTGAGATGAAAAAGAGATGCCTCGAAATACGTGCACACGGGCACGCAAAACGAGGAAATGGCATACGCAATGCCGTATGGGCTTACACCAACACGAGTGAACCTCAGTCACACTCACATAGGAGGCCCTCAGATGAAAAATGAGATGCCTCGAAATGCGTGCACACAGGCACGCAAACCGAGGCAATGGCATACACGATGCAATGAGACTAAAATGGCATACAGAATGCAAAGTGGACTTACACTGACATGAGTGGACCTCAGCCACACTCACATAAGAGGCCCTCAAAAAAAAAAAGAAGAGATGCATCGAAATGCGTGCACGCGGGTACGCAAATCGAGAAAATGGCATACGCGATGAAATGGCATGGAAATATGATATGCAAACATGCAAATGAATTTCAGCACTGAAATGTGGGGCAAAACAATCCCGAAACATGGCCAAAGTGTACCCGATGCATGGAATGATCCCGAAACATGAATTTTGGCACCCGAAATGGCCTATAGCTACACCAAACATGCATAATTGATACATGATATGAAAAGGCAGAAGCAAGACAGCCCCAAAACTAGCATTTTCCAGTCTAAAACATGGCCAAACAGCAAGCCTAGATAGGGCAACAATGGCATGCAAAAATAGGGGCCAAGAGAGGGGTATTGAAGTAGATGGTAAATACAAAGCCCAAACAGAAAAATACCCTTCTACAACACTGAAGAAGGACCAAAAATATGAATATTTACAGTAGATGACAACCCCAAAAACAGTATGCAAACATGCTAGAAATGCCATGCAAGATTGAAGCCAACAAAGGCTATAACATGAGGTACCCCAAAAATTCATCAAATAAGCAAAGACCCTTAATAAAACATGTTAATAAGGTCAAAAAATGACCACTTTCAGTTCTGATCATGGTCCAAAAACAGAAGCAAAATGGGCTAGCAAAGCATGCAAAAACAAGGGTAAAACATGGATTCAAAGCAAGTGACACATGGAGTATGAAAACAGTGTTGAGCCCTTCTTCAATGTTTAAGAGGGGCTCAAAAAAAGCACAATCTCAGTTCATGAAATGCTCCAAAACAGATCACACGTAGGCCAAACAAATCATGCAAATTTACGGTAAATAGGAGAGATTATGAAGTAAGTGCAAGATAGGGGGGCCAAACAGGGTTGAGCCCTTCTTCAATGTTGAAGAGGGGCTCAAAATAGGCCCACTTATAGTTTACATTATGCTCGAAAACAGATCACACAGAGGCTAGAAATTTCATGCAAAATAATGGCATACAAGATGATATTGAGGCAAGTAGTAGTAGGAAGTCCCAAACAAGGTTGAGCCCTTCTTCAATGTTTAAGAGGGGCTCAAAATATGCCTAACTTCAGTTAGGGTCGGAGCCCAAAACAGTAAGCAAAAAGGCTAGAAAAGTGATACAAAAATGTGCTACAAAAGAGGGAAAATGGCTTACCCTTGAAGACCAATACTTTTGTTGCTTCTTGGCTTGAGTTGGTGGCTTCTTAGCTGCTGGAAAACCTTCCCTTGCTGCTGGAAATGGAGTGGTGGTGGTGGTGCTTGGTAGTGATCAAGAAATGGCACCAAACTTGAGAAGAATGAGAGAGATAGAGATGGATATGTATGTGTATGCTCCAAGAAATTTTTCTAACCCTAGGGACAGAGCTGGGAGGCTCCTTATATGGACCAAGAGAGGGGTGTAAAGGTGGAGGGAAATGCACCCAAGTGCTTCCCTCCAAAATATCCCCCGAATACAAAGATCTTTTGGGACAAACAGCTATACAGCTGTAAAGTATGCACTGAGGGGAGTATGGCCGGCCAGGTACTTTTGCTGCAGGTGGCCGGCCGGCCACCCCCTATGGCCGGTCGGCTAGGGTTCAAAAGGTTCAAATTGATTTAATGGCCGGCCACCAGATATTGGTGTCCTCCCAGGTCCCCTCAACACAACCATGTGGTTCAAATTTGGAAAATGTAAAACAGGAGAGAGAACAAGCCACTTTTAGGAGGGGTTCAAAAGGTTCAATTGGAGTTACTGGCCGGCCATATGTTTTTAGGGTCCTCCCATGTGTGTACAACACAAATATGTGGTTTGGGCTTGAAGAAAATGGCCCTAGGGTGTTCAACATTAGCCCGGAAGTGAGAAAAACGGGCACCGGAGGGCGAAAATGGAATATAACTGGTTGCTGAGGTAATTACTAGCCTCCCACCCTCCAGTGACCTCCCTAGTGATAAAACAGAGGTACCTGCCAAAAACGAACGAAAACCGATGCGAAACGAATGCTCGGGGGCCAAAACACGCAGTTCGGGGTCCCAAAAATAGGCCGTTAAGCACCGAAAGTGGCGTTTGGCCACGAAGTGGGTATCTAAGACCCCAGTGTCCCTCGAAAGGGAGTAAATGAGATACATGCCAAGAACCGGAGGAATCGGAGATGGTTAGGCTGTCCCGAACCAAGGCACACGGCCTGACGGCTCCGAAAACCGGGAACCGGGCTCCGAAATGGGCAAAATGGCCTACGGCCACGAAATGTAGCCCACGGCCACTAAGAGATGGTCTACTAGACCTCTCCCCCCTCAGGAAGAGAAAATAGAGAAAACCGAGCCTGGTTCGCAAACCGAGGCAAGGCACAGAAGAGGGTTCGGAAGTCCGGAGGCAGGGCTCACGGCCGCGACTCTGAGACTTCTGAACGAGCACAATATGCAACATCGCCGAGCGCTCAATCGGTGACGTCTGAGTCTTAAGGTCGGTCAAAAATGGGGTGTCTACACTCTGTTTCTCTGATCTTCAATTTCATTTTCTGACTCGAAATTCGATTTTCCACGTTGAATTTTCTCGAGAAAGTTGCAGCCTCTGCGAGATTTGATCGATGATGAAGCAGAAAATTTTTGAGTGAAATTAGGTTAATTGTTTGATCAAGCAAAGAGAAAAAAAAAAAAATAGAGATGAGAAGCGTGAACAACAACGCTCTAGATACGATAAGCGCTGCTGCGACTGCGACTGCGATTGCTTCAGCTGGGACTCAAGCTTCGGTTCTGGTAGACAATTTGATTTGAATTTTAACTATAATTTACGTTGCCTGTTGTGGTTGATGATTTGATTATCTCAATTAGATACATGAATCTCTCGAGTTTCGATTTCTAATTCTAAGCACTGTATAATCTGAACATTTAGGTTCAAGATCTGTTGATTATCTATGTTACGTTGATCATTTCACTTTGTTTGATGTAGTTTTTGGAAATGATATTTGTTTAATGCTTTTTAATTGTTTTTTTTTTTTTTTTTTGCAAGTCATCCTGATCATCTTGAAATTGAGAAGGCAAAGAAGATGCTGAGGGTAAAAACCTGAGATGTATCCTACAATATATATATATATCACTTTGTTAATGTTATTATTTTTTTTTTTAAGTGCTTGAATGAACAAGCACTGATTATCCCTTTTGAGAATATGTGAGGTCTTTCATTCATCTCATTTGCTGTCTATTTTGCACTTCTTATTGCATTTCCTTAATAATCATCAAATAATATGTCTCTGCTAATAAGCTTTAACAGAAGTAGTCACAAAAGAAATGTTCATGTATTTCTTGTCGTGTTATATCCTGTTTGTGTTCAGTAATTCATGAACCACTTCTTCCCAATGGATGGCTATTCAACACAACAAATGCGTAACATCACTTGAATAGTTTATCTTGCTCTTTACAGTGTTGGTACATGGCGTTTTATTAACTACCAGTTTAGTGCATTTGCTACAGCCTCAAAATAAAATGTTGTGCATATTACTTATAAGTAGATTGTGTTTGTCCTATTTTTCGCTTTCCTCTTGCATTTTTTTTATATTTTTTATTTTTAGGAAATTGCTGTCTGCTTGATTTAGGATAATGCCACCTGTTTTTATAGTGTCATTTTTAACAAGAATAGCTTTGTTTTGTGTAGATTCGTATGTTGGATTTAGTGCTTAAGGCATCACCCGAAGATTCGAAGGAGCCTCAAACCGCTCGCATCCTTCTGTACAAGTTATTCTATGATCAACCTGATCAAGGAATGACTCAGTTCCTTTTGAACCAAATCAAATCATTTGATACTCATAAACAAGCCAAAAGGTTTTGTTCTTGCACTTCAGCACCTTAAAATGTTTATTCTCAATATGTGATTATGAATTTTGTGTCAAGTAAGTTACTTGCACCTATGGAACTTCATATAATAGAACTTGTGGCTTTGCTTTGGAGGTAATTTATATTGTTGTTATCGCTTTTGAAGTTGATAATGTTAATGTTGGCCTAAATTAAAAGTTCATGTATTCTCTGTTTTTATCTTTGTTGATCCTTGAACATGTGTGCTGGACGTAGCTTAGTTTGCTCGACATATTGCTTCCCTCCAAATTGTTCATTGGTCTCTTCTCATTGGTGCTAAATTAAAATCTTACAAGTTTTGTTTTTGTTTTTGTTTTTGTTTTTTTTTTGTTTTGTTTTTTTGTTTTTTTGTTTTTGTTTTTTGTTTTTTTTGTTTTTTTGTTTTTTGTTTTTTGTTTTTTTTTTATGTATCTTGTTTGAGTGATAAATCATTTCTTGGATTAATGTCGTCAAACTTACTTGACACAAAGTGTAGAAGAAGTGTTAATGTCGTCAAACTTCCATGAGGCAGTTGAAAAACTTCCGTGCTTAATTCTTGCCTAATATGCAATCAAACTTAATTGAGAATGAAAATGAATTAAGATAAGACAAATAAGCGTTCTTGCCCATTGATCTACTCAATAAATATCATATTTTATTATGACCTCTTTTCTTTTCATTTTTTTTAATTATTTTTTTATTTTCTATGAAAGATACATTGGTCTCAATGATGGGTGAAGCATAACTATAGTTGTACCTAAGAAATTTAAAAAATAAAAAATAAAGAGGGTGAAATCATGTGCTGACAATTAACATTTAAATATATATATACATATATTTCCTGAAAATTTGCGTGGCAAAATTGAAAGATTGTGGTACATAACAATTTATATCCAATTTATTTGGAGTTTTGCTGAAAGTTGGAGGGGAAAAAAATAAAACTAAAATAGTTTCGTCTCTTACCCTCTATGATTGACATTTAAGTGACAAATCCTATATATTTTCCAATGTGTATGTCAGTTTTATCTGCTGTGGGAGGTATTAAAGAAGCAACATCCTTCATGACAGAAGGTATGAATCAAAGATAAGGCTTTCCCCATGGCATGAGTTTAAGATGTTGCTATATTAGTTGTCGGCCCAAACGAGTTGAGTTGGGCTGTTTTTAAGTAAGCCTGTTTCGAGTGTGGTGGACTGGGGTTGTTTTTGTTGGCAGATACGATTGTTGGGATATCGATTGGGATCCTAGTATGCCTATTCATGGTTCAATGATTGGGAACAGACAAAGTTGGGTATAGCTTCACCCCAATAATATGTGTTTAGTTCCTATATGTGTTTGCGGATGTTGGTCATTTCTCTGTCAGTTCAATACAAATAAGTATGTGCATTGTGACTTATCCAGCACTCATACTAGCTTACACCAGACAAGCCTCTTTCCTTAGGAATCACAATCAGTACGACTACGTTTCAGATGCCTTTTTCAAGTCCATACCAGGTAGGTGCTTAATTTTCTTCTTCATCATACTTTTTGTTTTATTCAATTAGATTTTTCTATCAATTTCATTCATTCAATTAGCAAATTTATTTATGCAATATCAAATTGTTGGTGCAGGTCCTATGTATTGGCTAATGTTTGTGGTGGCTGTTTTGGCAGCAATCATAGCAAGTCAAGCCATGATTTCGGGAACTTTCTCAATTGTCCAACAATCCCTCTCACTAGGCTACTTCCCTCGGGTTAAAATCATTCACACATCGGCCACGTTTGAAGGACAAGTTTACATCCCCGAAAACAATTATCTCCTCATGTTGGCTTGTGTTGTTGTCACTGCTGTATTCAGAACTACTGCCAAGATCAGAAATGCATACGGTAACTAATATACATATTAATTAATATTTCTGTTCTATCATCCCTTTTTTCAATTGGGATGATTTTTATTTATTTATTTTTTATACATATGGTCACTGCGGTTGGTTGTTCGGTTTTTACTGTTGTAGTTTTTGCTCTGACTTTGTTTTATTTGCCCATTGATCCACTAGTAAAGAAGTTTATGAGTAGCATGATGAAAAGAAACCAATAGGTGGTTTAACAAAGCCAATGGCGCCCAACTGCAATGAATAGAGTTGAGGATACCAAGGTTGAGCTGCTTACAAAGAAGGAACATCGTATGGCAACCATTGCTGAAGGTTCTGCAAATTCTGATAGCAATTTGGTTGAATGGATCATCAATCTTGTAAGTACCTCTTTTAGTCTGCAAGATGTAGTTGATGGCACTCTGATTGGGTTAGGATTCGATGGTGAGCTCTTTGAGTTCATGAATATTGCATGCAAATGCGTTTAGTAGGTGCCAGAGCAGAGGCCAACAATATTGGAAGTGTACCAAACAATAAGGGCCACTGGGGAGAATCATGGCCTTGTGGACGGTTCTGAGATGTGGAAAGAAACAGAAATTGCTACTGCCAGTGCTAGCAACGGAGATGTTGAAATAACAGGGTAGACGAAATAGGCTGGACATGCCAAATTCGATGGGAAACATTGTGTTGATTTACTTAATTTTTAATGCAATACTATCGTCATTATTAGGAGCACAACTTATAATAAGTTGCTGGAGTTGGTGACATGTATAGAAGTTTATATTTTGTATCCACTTTTTTTTTTTTTTTTTTTTTTTTGAAGAAAGATAATTTTGTTGAGGGAAGTGATGGAAAACAATACATGAGTATTAGAATTGTTACAAATATCACTTTACATTTATTGTATATAATATTTGAATATATATATATGAGAATATAGATTGTTAAAATATTGTAGGTTTTTTTTATAAATTTTTTTGCAACGGTAACAAGATGATTGCTAACACATTGCAGGTATTTTTAAATTTTTTTTGCGACGGCAAAACATTGGTCGCCATAAGTAGATTAGGTGGTCGCAAATAGTTTGCGACCGCTATTTTGCAGTCGCAAAAAGTATTTGCCACCCCCACATTCGCGACCCTCATTTGCCGTCGCATGGGCCGTCGCAAAAGGTCTTTTGCGACTGTTTTTTTATTATTTGCGACGGCTTGTAGTGGTCACAAAAAGTACTTTTTTTAGTAGTGACATATATGAATGCGAGTACTAAAATCAGTGTTTACTCTCACAATGCATCATTATCGATGTACATTCCAAGGATTAACAATTCCCTATATGAAAAGAACTTATAGATTGTAGCAGAAATTGTGTGTGTACAGCAACAAAGGGAATTGACAATTTTTTTTTTCTGTAAATATTTTTTTTTTCTGTTTCTATCTTTTACTGGGTTAGGAATTCAAGATTATTTTAATCATACTAAAATAAATATGTTCTTTTGATTTAATCAATAAATTTGTTAGGGCTGGTGTGATAGAACTATTGTTTTTTGGTTTACATGGCATTACGACAAGGCTTTATAGATAAATTGGGTTGAATGGAGCATCTAGTAATTCAACCTAGTTTGGAGTTGTATTTTAGCTTAGCACAGGTTTGGGGTGAATCTATGGAGGCGTGTTCAAGCTCAGCACAATTGCCTTGTCTGAATCAATATTCATTCAACTAGAAGGATAAAAAAGACTAAACATAGAAAGAAAGAGAAAACAATTGTAGCAAACAGACATGGATTGACTGGATACTATTTTTTATCCCCTTCTCTCTGGATGAGCGTGGATAGGCAAACAAGTGAATAACATACATAGAAACTTGATTATCGAAACATATATGTAAATAAAACTAGTATTTTTCATGAGCATGCTGAGCTGAGAGCTTGTTTGCTAAATGACCACGCTCATGCTTGGTTCATCAACTAGGGAAGGTCTTGTTGTCTTGAGCCTGAGCTTTTTTTAGACCTCTATTCATTTCTAATGCCAAGTCTAGATTTTTATATTCTTATACTCTAGTGTTGTGATTTTTTTTTTCTTCCCTCAACTACTTCCAGTGGAACTAAACTGGCAGTATTTTCTCATTTTTTTGTTTTTTTGTTTTGTTTTGTTTTGTTTTGTTTTTTTTTTTTTGTTTTTCCAAGAACATGCATAAATAAACAAGACAAGTAATTCCAAAATGTTAACCAAACATTATTACCTCAACAACATTCCCCAATTTCTTCACTTTCTCAACAACCAAACAAATGTTACTACTCAAAAACCCTCTAAACTCAACAAATAGAAAAAACCATAAAAAGAAAAGGCATTATTTTTCCATTCATTCACAGCTGTAACTACTGTAAACTTTTATATCAGCAGGGTCACTTGTACTGGGGAAGCCTTTGAAGTTGGCATCTACTAGGAAAATGTTGCTATGAACTGTGCCTCAAGTGCCTGTTCTTATCCTAGTCACTTATTGAACACTTAGCTAACTAAAAAAAAAAATTTTATATGGTTCATAATATATACAAATTTTATTGCTGCATCATTTTAGTTAAAGTTTTGGTATAAATTTTTTATATATTTAAAATTTTCATTAATATTTTTATGGGGTCATCCGACCAAAAGTATTCTTATTTACTGATATCCTAATTAATTATATTTACTAAAGTTGGACACTATCATATTGATATGTATATTATTAATTGTAGACACCCCATTTTTGACCGACCTTAAGACTCAGATGTCACCGATTGAGCGCTCGGTGATGTTGCATATTGTGCTCGTTCAGAAGTCTCAGAGTCGCGGCCGTGCGCCCTGCCTCCGGACTTCCGAACCCTCTTCTGTGCCTTGCCTCGGTTTGCGAACCAGACTCGGTTTTCTCTGTTTTCTTTCCTGAGGGGAGGGAGAGGTCCAGTAGACCATCTCTCAGTGGCCGTGGGCTACATTTCGTGCCCGTAGGCCATTTTGCCCATTTCGGAGCCCGGTTCCCGGTTTTCGGAGCCGTCAGGCCGTGTGCCTCGGTTCGGGACCACCCAACCATCTCCGATTCCTCCGGTTTTTGGCATGCATCTCATTTACTCCCTTTCAAGGGACACTGGGGTCTTAGATACCCACTTCGTGGCCAAACACCACTTTCGGTGCTTAACGGCCGGTTTTCGGGACCCAAAACTGCGTGTTTTGGCCCCCGAGCATTCGTTTTGCATCGGTTTTTGTTCATTTTTGGCAGGTGCCTCTGTTTTATCACCAGGAAGGTCACTGGAGGGTGGGAGGCTAGCAATTATCTCAGCAACCAGTTATATTCCATTTTCGCCCTCCGACGCCCGTTTTTCTCACTTCCGGGCTAATGTTGAACACCCTAGGGCCATTTTCTTCGAGCCAAAACCACATATTTGTGTTGTGCACACATGGGAGGACCCTAAAAACACATGGCCGGCCAGTAACTCTAATTGACCCTTTTGAACCCCTCTTTTAAGTGGCCTATTCTCTCTCCTGTTTCAGAGTTGCCAAATTCCAACCACAGGGCCTTGTTGTACACACATGGGAGGACACCAACCTTTGGTGGCCGGCCAGAAATTTTCATTGAACCTTTTGAACCCTAGCCGACCGGCCATGGGGGGTGGCCGGCCATGACCCTCTCAGTCCACACTTTACAGCTGTATAGCTGTTTCCCCTAGAAAAGATCTGTATCCGGGGGATATTTTGGAGGGGAACACTTGGGTGCATTTCCCTCCATCTTTGCCCTTCTCTTTTGGTCCATATAAGGGGCCTCCCAGCTCTGTCCTTAGGGTTAGAAAAAAATTTCTTGGAGCATACATATACTCATCTCCCTCCATCTCTCTCAAATTCTCAAGTTTTGGTTCCATTTCTTCATCATCATCAAGCACCACCACCACCACTCCATTTCCAGCAGCAAGGAGAGGTTCTCAGAGGCTTAGAAGCAACATTCCTCAAGCCAAGAGGTAGAAAAGAAGAGGTCTTCAAGGGTGAGTCTCCATTTCCCTCTTTTGTAGCATTTTCTTGCTTCATTTCTTAAGCCTACTTGCTCACTGTTTTGAGCTCCGACCTTAACTGAAAATAGGCCTTTTTTGAGCCATTCTTCATTTTTGTTTAAGGGCTCAACCCTGTTTGAGCCCTCCATCTTGCACTTGTTTCAATATCCTCTTATATGCCATTATTTTGCATTGAATATTTGGCCTATGTGTGATCTGTTTTCTAGCACAATGTGAACTGTGAGTGGGCCTATTTTGAGCCCCTCTTCAACATTGAAGAAGGGTTCAACCCTGTTTGGCCTCTCTATCATGCACTTGCTTCATAATCTCTCACATTTACCGTAAATTTGCATTGAATATTTGGCCTACATGTGATCTGTTTTGGAGCATGTCATGAACTATGAGTAGGCTTATTTTGGGTCCCTCTACAACATTGTAGAAGGGATCAACTTTGTTGGGGGTCTCCATGTTATACTTGTCATTATACCCCTCTTTGACCCCCATTTTTGCATGCTTTGTTAAGCCTATCTAGATTCTGTTTTTGGCCATCATCAGGTCTGGAAAGAGTCATATTTTGGTCTTCTTGACATATTTCATTGAGGGTCTTTACTTATTGGATGAATGTTTGGCCTACTTCATGTTATAACCCTCTTGTGCCCTTTTTTTTTGCATGGCATTCTTAACATTTTTGCATACTGATTTGGGGGATGTCATCTACTGTAAATGTTCATATTTTTGGCCCCTCTTCAGTGTTGTAGAATTGTATTTTTCAGTTTGAGCATTGCGTATACCATCTGCTTCATTGTTCCCTTTTTTTCCCCATTTTTGCATGCTATTTTTTCCATACTTGTGATTGTTTTTTGGCCATGCTTTGTACTGGAAAAATGCTATTTTAGGGACTGCCTAGCATCTGTCTTTACACTTCATGTCCATATTGTGCATGTTTGACATAGCTGTAGGCATTCCATGGCATTTCGGGACTTATTTCGGGCATCGAGTATAATTTTGCTATGATTTGGGGGCTGTTTTGCATCATTTTGGCTGCTGAAATTTGCATGTCCCATATTTCATATGCCATGTCTCATTTTGCATGTCATTCCATGCCTTCGGGCCATTTCTCGGTTTGCGTGCCCGTGTGCACGCATTTCGAGGCATCTCATTTTCATCTCCCGGCGTCCTATGTGAGTGTGGCTGAGGCCCTCTCATGTTGGTGTAAGCCCCTCATTTCATTTCGCATGTCATTTCATGCCTTAGGGCCATTGCCTCGGTTTGCGTGCCCGTGTGCACGCATTTCGAGGCACTTCATTTTTTATCCGACGGCCTCTTATGTGAGTGTGGCTGAGGTCCACTCATGTCAGTGTAAGTCCACTTTGCATTCTGTATGTCATTTTAGCATCATCGCATTCCGTATGCCATTGCCTCGGTTTGCGTGCCCGTGTGCACGCATTTCGAGGCATCTCATTTTCATCTCACGGCCTCTTATGTGAGTGTGGCTGAGGCTCTCTCATGTTAGTGTAAGCCCATATTGCATTGCGTATCTCGTCTTAGTCCTGTTGCATTCCGTATGCCATTTCCTCGGCTTGCGTGCCCGTGGGCACGCATTTCGAGACACCTCATTCTAGTCTCATTGTATATCATATTTCAGGCCATTTCATGCATTTATGTCATTGCCTCGGTTTGCGTGCCCGTGTGCACGCATTTCGAGGCACTTCACTTTTATCCGATGGCCTCTTACGTGAGTGTGGCCGAGGCTCACTCATGTTAGTGTAAGTCCAATTGCATTGCGTATGCCATTTCATGCCTTAGGATCATTGCCTCAATTTGCGTGCCCGCGTGCACGCATTTCGAGGCATCTCATTTTCATAGCATTGTGCATGCTAGGTCATATGTTAGCTGCATTTCATGCATATTGCATCGTGTTCGGGATAGGAGTTAGCCCGGGCACGGGAAACGAGGTACGTTCCGTACTCCGAGTGACGGAACAGATCTCAATTCCCAAGTCACCGACACTCCGGATTATCCGTGATGGAGTTAGGTTTTGTTGTAGCATTCATATGCATTCATTCTATATTGAGTTGTGCAATTCGGCTCCTCGGCCATCATGCATCGAGATGCGTGATTGGTGGCACGAGGATCGAGGCATGCATATATTTGTGAAATACATTGCCATGCCCTTTTCCTGCTCTCTGTTGCAGTAAAATGAAGAATCAGTAACTTTTCGGAGTCTGGCACGCATTTCGAGAAACATTGCAAACAGAGGCTAATTGGGCATCCCAATGGATTTCCGCATAAGGCAGCCCAAACATGCATCATTTCGTTATCCGGAGCAGAGTCAAGGCAGTCCCTGGCTTGCATGCCAGTTTACAGTTTTTCTTAGTTAATTTGTTAATTAATTAGGCATTTGTATATTATTCGGACTGTAATATTCGGACTGTAATATTCTTTTATTCGGATTGTACATTTATTTGGACCCTCTGCGCGAGGGCATAACTGTAATAAGTGTGGGTGTGTGTGATGTATGTCTTCTAACCCCACGTCTTTCTCCCTTTTTATTTACCTGCTTACAATGGTTAGATATAGGGCATATTTCAATTAGCATACAGTATGACAGCATGTTTGCATCATTCATCTGTTTTGCATGCACCGGGCTCGGCACATCATACAAACTGCATTTGTATTTCAATTTCAAATTGAATACTTGATAGCTGTAGCATTCCATATGCCATGTTTAGAATAGCCGAGCCTGCTATAGTTGCATTTTGCATGTGTTGCATTAGGCATTTCTGTATACTTAGGATCATGCATGATTTCTAATGTAGTTTCTGTTTTGGCTTGGAGTACTCGGTGAGTTTTATGCTTTAGCATCCTTGCATGCGTGTGAATGTTGTCATGAATAGCATGCTTGCCATGAGGCTATGTGCTTATGTGATATAACTGCCTTGAATGCCTGTGGGTGAAGGTTGGGTTATCTGAATTGGAATAATGCATTGATTGTTTGTTTTAAGCCCACTAGATTGTGGCAACACCATATTTTCCTAAGCCCACCTGAGGGTGGCAAAATCTGCATTTTAAGGCTACCTGCGGGTAGCAAACCATCTTTCAAAAACAAACATGAAATGTTTTGTTCCAATTCAGGCGACTCAGTCTATACTTGTATGCTGTGCGCATCACATAGTAACCTAGGCTAATAACCGGAATAAGAACTCACAATGTTTTCAAAATAAGATATCATGGTTAGTAGAGGCCGGTCTTTGATCGGGCGAGCGGGGGTGCTCACGAAGTGACCTTCCCCAATCGTACCCAAGTTCCCGAGCCGAGGCAACTTTGGTGATGACGGACACGTGGCCTTTGGCACCGAGTCAGGGTTTCCTAAATTTCCCCATTTAAAAAATATTTAGGTGGCGACTCTGTATCTGGCAAAGCAGTCCATGTTTAGCACTTCTTTCAAAAAATCTGTTTTCAAAATGATTTGCAGGATTTGGACTCTTTGGTTCAAGATTTAGAACCGTGACATTTGAGTCCTTCGAACTGTAGTGACCCAATATCGAACCAGAACGGGAGGGGACTCGCACTCCTTCCCGGGATGCGTTCGGAAACGTCTACATTAATATATTTTTTTTGTGATTTTATTTTGGGACATGAGATTTTCAGTCTCAAGTTCTTCTATCATTGTGTCTTAAAACACTCACAATCTTTAGGCTATGCCTAAATTTTTACATATTTCAACGGTGTAAACGTAATGAAGCAAGAGCACACAAAAATTTAACAAGAGATGATCCTTAATCTAATTTTATATATCTAACATTACAATAATTGGTTCTAATTTTTAGATTTGAATAGTAATGTCCTAAAAAATAACAACAATGTTAAGAATAAAGAACCAATAATAAAATGATTTACAAAAAATTTATAAAATAAAAAATTTTAATTATAATAATGATATCACATCATTAATAACATATAGTATCACCACCAATAAAACAAAAAACTTATGGAGGAGGGATGAAACTCACAAACCATCCTGCCACCTACACGTAACACACACACACCAAAAAAAAAATATATATATATATTAAATAGTAATATCTTATCAAAATTAAACCAAAGGGAAGCTTCTTTATGTTGTTTACTAATCTCCCTCCTCAAATAATTGACTATGAATAGTAGATAGTGAAAATCACAAAATTATACAATAATTTCGAAATATTTTATGATTATATTCTTTCATAAATTATTATTTATCATGCCTTTCATTGCTTAATCACCTCGGGACACTTTGGAAAGAGGTTAAAAAAATTAATTTTTTGACTTTTTAATTTTTTATCAAAAAAAAAAAAAATTTTTTTTACCCCAAACCTCTTGCCAAAAAAGCTATCAAAAAAGTCAAAAAGTCAAAAAATTAATTTTTTATTAAATTTTCAAAACACCACCTAATATAATATAATTATTTTCATGAAAGATTTTTCATGATACCTACCATCCCTAATTTACCTTTTTTCATTAATCACAATATCAAAAAATATCACGAGTCCATAATACGGAACTGAATAGTGACGAGATAACCATATACTCTCCTCTTTCCTTCCTCATACAGGTTCTACCAAACTTAATCTTCTTTCACCAACATTTGTTCCCAAGAAAAAGCCCTCCTCTTCTCTACCCAATTATGCCCGCATCACCACCAGACATGGGTAGCAATTCAGGCACACAACCACCCCACAACCACCACACCATCACCGTACGGGAAGTGAACCAAGCCCGATTAGACAGCATGCGCCAAAAAATCACCGCCACACCGCTCCTCCTCAGCAAGACCGCCGGCCACAGCTCCTGCTCCATCTTCCGAGTCCCCCAAACCCTCATCGACATCAACGGCAGCGCCTATCAACCCCACATCGTCTCCATCGGCCCCTACCACCACTCCCAACCCCACCTCCAAATGATCGAAGAGCACAAATGGCGTTTTTTAGGCTTACTTTTAACTAGAACCCAATCCAAAGGCCTCACTTTAGAAGACTACCTCAAAGCAATTCAACCCCTCGAATCCAAAGCCAGAGATTCCTACTCCGAAACCATCCGATTCGACACCGATGAATTCATCGAAATGTTAGTCCTCGACGGCTGTTTTATAATCGAATTGTTTCGCAAAATAGGCAACGTGGTTCGTTTCGACCAAAACGACCCATTAGTGTCTTTGCCTTGGGTATACTCGTTTTTTTTACGAGATCTTATTCGCTTAGAAAATCAAATCCCTTTCTTTATCCTACAACGCTTGTTCGATCTCTCGGTAATGCCCGGAGAAGAGTCCGGTCCTTCTCTTGCCAAACTCGCAATCGATTTCTTCAACAACGCCATCCAAAGGCCTGATGATGTCATCGCCCAGTGCCAAACCCTACAAGGAAAACACTTGCTTGATTTTCTCAGATCGAGTTTTATTCCTAAGGATCAACAGGAAAATACGCAACGGACTCCGGCAGCTGCCACGCACGTAATCCAATGCATCTCCAAGCTCCGCCGTGCCGGAATTCAGCTCCGGCAGGGTAAGGTGGCGGAGGATAGCTTCCTGGTGGTCAAATTCAAGAACGGGATGATCGAAATGCCGACAATCTCCATCGACGATTTCATGAGCTGTTTCATGATCAACTGCGTTGCCTACGAACAATGTCACAGAAACTCTTCAAAGTACTTTACGACTTATGCCACGTTTCTGGACTGCTTAATCAACACGGCTAAAGACGTGGAGTACTTATCGGATCAAAACATAATTGAAAATTATTTTGGGACCGATACCGAGCTAGCAAAATTCATCAATAATTTGGGGAGAGATGTGACTTTTGACATAGAGATTTGTTATTTGTCTGGGTTGTTTAG
>JAXFYN010000959.1:0-10000 GCA_036172215.1 Camellia granthamiana
GGCATTTAAAAAGAAAACGCTTGACAAAGGATCAAAACTGAAGTGCTGTATATGAAAGAAATAGAATTAAGATAAAACAAACAGTAACAGATATGGAAGGAGGAGGTAAACTTGCTTACTGGGAGGACTTTCCAACAGCCCAATCAGCCCAAGAATCGGCCTTATCCTCCTCGGCATCTTCTGTCAATATCATGGTCTCTGCAGTGTTCCTCTGCCTCGTTTCCTCTCCCCAACACCAGCACACCTCCACCACCACCGCCGCCGCTGCAACAACAACCACCCACATTATCAACACCGCCACCGTTCTCTTCCCCATCTCTCAACAACCTCTCCAGAACAGAATGATTATGTAGTTTTGTTTTGGATGGCATGCATAGGAACGGTTTCTTGCAGTTGCAGTGTGTGTGATCTTCCCTTTTTAAACATACACATGGGATGGGATGGGTTGGGTAGGATTGGGGTTGAGGAGGTGAGGTGGGGCAACGTGGCAGTCTCTGAGGAATTTCTTGGACGTGTGTCGGTCGCTGAATGCCACCTCTTCATGAAATTGACAACTACAATACTACTGTTATTATTTTATTAGATTAGATAGGGTAAATTACACCAACACAACACCCCCCTCTATCATCTGAAATATCATTAATCTTCTCTTGCTTTAGATTTTAAGGTAACAATACAAATGACTCCCTCCCTCCGTTAATCAACCATTTGTTGACTAAACTGATGTTGCGGGAAATTCAATTTTCAAGTATCTTTCTTTTTTTGTGCACATCCTATCTCAGTTTATATATTTAGTGAATTTAAAAAAAAAAAATGTTTTATTCAGTATACAATTTTTTATATTAGAAATACTCTCTTCTTCATCCTTCCACTACTAACTCTAAATCTTATTCACTTGGAATTGCTGGTCTGGAAATGGAGTTTTTCACTACAATTATTATTTTTTGAATAAATAATATTAAAAAAAAAATTGTAGAAGGAGATGGTGCAGTCGAGCAATTAGTGACGGAAATGAAAGAGGGATGGTGGATGAGAGGAGGTCAATGGAGGTGGTTATGGTGGAAGTCTCTCTCTCATTGGTATTCTTGTCACTACTAGAAATTTGGAACCTCAAGCAAGGGTATTATTCACTTTGCTTTGATTGAGTTTTTCAAAACACTTTTTAAAAAATTTTACCTTCTTATTTTTGCATATTTTTTGTTTTTACTGAATTTTTAAATATTTCAATTAATTTTTTAAAATTTTTAGACATACCTAACATAAATATACTTAAAAAATAATTTTCCTGAAAAAAAATCTTTAAAAAATTCCCTAAATACCAAAAATTCAAAAAAAATATGAAAATTCAATATATTTTTCGTATTTTTGTGTATTTATTAATTTTTTAAAATATATTTTCACAATTATTTTATTTTTTAGATACATCTAAGTAAGGTGCATTTAAAAAAATTAAAAAAAAAACTTAAAATTTTAAAAATATTTACTAAAAACAAAAAACAAAAAATTTAATTTTCAAAAAATTGAATTAAAAAAACTTAAACCCAACACACTAATTGGTATTACACAGTTACATTGATTAGATGGTGTTAACTGATAGGGGTGCCAGTGTGATTTTAGATAATAAAATGGGTGTCAGTGTTATTTCAGAATTATAGAAGGGGTGCCAGTGTAATTTACCCTATTAGATAATCCGAGAGTTGGCTACGTGGTACTGCAGATGAATTTAAAAGGGAGAATTACAACTCACTAGTATAATTTTGTAAAAAAAAAACTTCAAATTAATGATAAAATATACAAATATTAATAATTAAATTTATAATTTTTCTCATTAATTTATAAATATTTTACAAAATTCTCAATTATGTGTAATTTTCCCAATTTAAAAATAGAAACAATATTTGTGTGAAAAATATTTTTCACTTTTAAAAATGAAAAACATTTCAATACCACAATTGCTATAATCGCCACTATCAGTCACAACCACAGCCACGACACCATCAGTGTCGTCGCCACCATTATCTCCAAATAAAAACTTATCACATATGTTACTTTTTACTAACTTTCTAGTTTATAATTATTTTTTAAAAGTTTTTATTGTTAGAGTAGTGTTGTGATAATTACATTTCAAATACATTTGAATAATATGATGTGATGTTATCAAGTGATTTTAAAATAAGATGTAAATCCATTAAATGATGTGGTTAGTGTAACGTGAAACAACACATCAAATGTCTAAATATGGTACACAAATGAGATCACTCTAGCATTACTATAATTTTTATAGAAGTAATTTTATAATATGATTTTTTTTTTTTTTTTTAAAAGTCAAGGTACTTAGAAATTGTTTTTTAGAAATTTACTCAGAAAAGCAATTTATAATCTAAATTCAGATAAACCACACACTGCTGTTCCAGATAAAATTCTAGATATATTTTTTTTTGGGTACCTAAACTTAATGAAAAAAAGAAAGAGAGTTGAATTTTTTGAAACAAGGAAAAAGTTGACATCAGCAATGTAAATATATATATATATTCGATGGCAATGGGGCACACGTGACGCAATATGTTATGTCCCTATTATTTTCTATCATCCAATATAAAATTGTGAATCTCATTTTTTCCACCAATCATAAGTTAAGTAGAAAGAGAAATTTGTAATTATTAAGTAGTTATTACTTACAAGCTCCCAAGCAAGAGCTTCATCATTCTCTGCTGCATTATCAGCAATCCAGGCCCTTATGATAAAGCTTTCAACTCACAGTTCCAAGAGAGGCTTGCTTAATCATCATAAATACAAATTAAAAGAATTTTGTATAGATAAAATTTAAATATAAATAACAAAAAATAAAGAAAATGTAGACAAAACAAAATTGAGAGCCAAGAGAGGCTAACTTATGTACACCCCGTTAAGCAGGCTGGCCATTTTCAGATGCCAATTTTATTTGCTGTCGATGCTCTGCAACCTTGTAATCAACAACCTCCTTGAATAGCTGTGAGTCCAATACACAGTCTGGTCGCCCATACACAGATGCTTGAACACTTGCCATTAGTTTTGCTATCTCTCAGCCTGAGAAACCTTCTGTCTTCTGGGCAGCTTCTCTGATCGCATCGTCTGACAAATCTTTTATGGTAATTGTTTGTGAGCTTCTCTTAAACAAAGAGCCCCATTTAGAGTCACTGTCACTGTCACCTGATATATATATATTTAAATAGAGCTTCAACAGTTTGAAACGCTCCTCTGCCTGAGGAAGTGGGAACTCGATTACCTCATCAATGCGATCAGTGATAGCACTGTCAAGATCACCCGGTCTGTTTGTAGCAAGCACAAAACTACATCTCTTGACTGGTCTCCAGTTCAAAAAAGCAATGAGTTTAGAGCACTTCGCTGAGCTTCACTCGTGTGTGCTGTTATGCCTGCGTTCAGTCAGTTCTACAATTGTCAACTTGGTTGCGAGAAGGGTATAAAATAAATAAATAAAAACCACTCTTTGGTAACTACATGTAAGAAGCTTGTATTTGCACACCACATTTTGTTTCAATTCACACCATTTGTATTGTTCAGATATCAATTTTTGACAAAAATCAAATGTTCAAATATCAACTACTGATCACAGTTTTTGTTCGGAAATTGTTATCCAAACAATTGATTTTTATTCAAAAGTAGATATCAGGACAGCAAAATGGTGTGAATTGAAAATTTTTGTGGTGTGCCAACAGAAGCAACCCTGCATTTAATGCCAACTTCAATCATGAAAGGTTGGAGCAAAGTACAATTTAAACCTCACATAGGTAATCTCAGTAGAACTGTCACACATTGATGCTAAATCCTTCAGGCATATATAACATATGAACCATTACAAAACAATAGTAGTACAAGCCACCTGACACAAAGGCATTGGAGAACATCCCTAAATTTAAAACTGAGAGTGGCCACTTTTCCAAAAACTCTGCCGGAGGTTGAACTGCAAATTTGCAATGCTATGTTTGAACTTGAGTTTATTGAGGGAAAGGAAAAGGAAAGGGCAAGGAAAAGAAAAATGAAATAAGATAAGCTAAGAGCCTATTTAGGAAAAGCCAAAACCGGTTCTAGGGGCCACAACTTAACTGGCTTTTGGGTAAATACTTCAAAAGAACACAGCCCGCATTTGTTTGAGGAAGTGTCCAAACCTGGTTAGAAAGTGGGTTTCCAAAAAACCAGATAATGGAAGTGGACTAACCTGATCAATTTTTCAGATGATCCAAACAGTCCCGAAATTTATTGCTTTTGTTTGTTTGGGATGGGAAGGGAAAAAAAAAAAAAACACAATTAACATTTCTCAAAAAATCTATTTTTTTGTTTGGTTACCTATAGAAAAATGAATAACAGTAAATCCATACCCTTTCCTTTTTCCTTCCCCACATCAAACTCTAGCTCCAAACATAGCATAAAGCAACTCGAGGAAAATTGTTGTAGGCACAGCTTTCCTTCCTAGTGTGGCCCTTCCAGGATCCCACGTTGGCGGGAACTAGCACCCAGTGATTCAAAAAAAAATTATCACATAGGTCTAAAAGACTAAACTCTGATACCCAAAAAACAAGACTCTGATACTTTTGCGTATTAATCCCAATTATATGGTGAGTACACAATAATCTCACCATTGATAATCTTAGTTGGAATCCCACAAATTAATACCAATGAACTATTATAGGCAACTGGAAATTCATCAACAAACAGCTAGCTTAAAGTACAAATGATTGAAACTTGATACAGATGTGAGGACGATGGTAACTTACTGGCAGAAAAAAGCATCAGCCTCATCAATAAAAAGCAGTAAACCTTTCTTTGATTTTTTGGCCCGATCAAATATTTCATGAATTTTGGTAACAGCCTGCGAACCCAGTGGTGCAACATTACCTCCTGTAATCATGGCATAATCCAAACCCTACAAAAACAACGTCCAAAAGCAAAGCCAGTCAGGAGGAAACAACTCAATTCTCCCCCATGACAGAGAACTGTCATATGACTTATATGTCTACCTCAGAAAAAAAATTAAATGAAATTAAACAGCAGCTCGGGGAGTGAAAATCCCAACGAAAGGGTTCCCCCCTCATCAAGTTAATTGAAGCAAGGCAACAAAATCCGGTAAATTGACCATCACAATTTCTTTCTAAAACATAGCTTACAAATTTTAGCTATACTTATAGATAGATAGTATTGAAAAGATACCTATTTTTGAGCTATCTCCCTTGCAACCATGGTTTTACCAATGCCAGGAGGATCATAAAAGAGCACATCACGAAAGGGTGCCTCGTGAGACTTTGTGTTTTCTGTGGCTCAAGCAAGTTGCCCTATTCTTCTCTGCAATGAAGAACGGAGAACAATATTTCCAAATTTTGTTTTACTCTCTGCAGGCACTGCCCCTGCTGCTGTACCTATTCCTGACCATGGAAATTTTGTAATGGATGATTCTCAAACCAGTGATGGTTGTCCCAAAATCCGGTTGATATACCCCCATGTAACTCTGGAGCCTTCTCTATAAGCACATACAGGAATACCAGATCCAAATTAGTTGACATTACCCCTTAATACCTTAGAAGAATGATCATCAACATAACCAATGTGTAATCCAATCTACAGACTGAAAAAGGCTTCATTCCTCTGCTCATGTCTATTTCTAAGCATGAGCTACAAATGAAACAATATCACAGCTGCAAACCAAATTTGTGATTAACTTAACTTGGGAAGGTAGATGGATGGATGGATGTAAGAGCTTGATATTAGGTGAAACTTTACTACAACAAAAATACATTGCATGGCATTGTTATAATAGGAAATTGTTAGAATAGGAAATAATGGAGTGTATTCTTATTCCTTTTTAGTTACCTGTGATTGCTCAATTATCAATATAAAAGGGAATGAAGTGTAACTCATTCCCTAACTCTTTCTCTTCTCTAAATTTTCAAGGTATCAGAGCCACAATAGAAGGAGCATACCACTTTGGTTGGTTGTCGTTTTTATTTTTTTTCCTCCTCTCTCTTTCTTCTCTCTTTCATTTCTGTTTGTCCCTGTTTTCTTCGACTAAGGGGAAAAAAAAAAATTTGACTTCTTAATTTTAAGATTTTTTAGTTATTTATGATTTTCTAATTACTATTGTGTTTGTTCCTTCACCATCTTCCGAGTTTGTGATTGGTCCTGAGTTTGAGGGGTACTTAGTAGGATATTCATGACAAATTTCACTAGTGAGTCAACAACTTCTCAACTGCTTAAGAGCGAGAGTTCTATTATACCTTCTACTATGACTGATAATCTCAACCCTGGCCTTAAAATCACCACTTCTCTATTCAATGGTCAGAATTATCTAGCGTGGTCGTAGAATCTGACTATTTTCTTGAAGATCTAAGGGAAGATGGGGTATGTTGATAGCAGGATACAGGCACCCACCACCACGGACCCGAGTTATGATTAGTGGGAGATCACTAACTTCCTCATTATGGGTTAGTTGATACATTCTATGGTCCCGGAGATTAGAGAGGGCTATCTCTCTATGGACACTACACAAGATATTTGGGAGGCAGTGACTACCACTTACTCCTAGAAAAGGAACTTCTCCCAAGCTTTTGAGTTACGTAGCTCCATTGAAAGGTCGGTCCAAGGTGAGATGACTATTCTTCAGTATTTCACCTTTCTTAACAATGGATTGAAGCGATTTGATCACCTTCAAGATTACAAACCTGTTTGTCCCACTGATTCTGTTGATTACTGGAAGTTTGTGGCACAAGAGCGGGTCTTCAAGTTCTTGGAAGGCCTAAATGTGGAATATAATCCGGTTCGGAGCAGAGTACTTGGCATGGATGTGCTTCATTCTCTTCAAGAAGTCTTTGCTTTTGTGCAGAATGAGAAGAGTTACCGCTCTGCGATGCTTCCTTTTGCTCCTACTGATCGCTCAGCCTTGGTTTCTATACACCCTCGCGATACTCATGGTTCTCGTCCTTCCTCAGAAAAGGATAATCTTTTCTGTGACTACTGCCGTAGATCTCGACACACACGAGAGACGTGTTGGAAGCTGCATGGGACCTCCTCTAGTGGCCGAAGAGACTGTCCTGGTACTCGAGGGGGTAGGTCTGGTCAGTCTCGATGCCGCGAGGCTAATGCTCAGGCACATCTATTAGACATTGTTGAGCCACCATCTGCATCTCCAGTTGTTTCCCCTACTGCTGATGTCTCGGGGTTATCTGCCTCGGATTTTGAGATCGCTCTTTGCCACTTGCTAGACCGTCGAGCCTTCACTTCTGCAATAGGTGCCCCTTTTTCTTCCTTTGCCAATTCAGGTAACTTGGCTACCTCCCTATGTGCATTGCTATCGCATACATTTGTACCATGGATTATTGATTCTGATGCTTCCAACCATATGTCTGACTCCTCTAATTTATTCTCCGAGTATAACCCCTCATCAGGTCAAGAAACAGTGCGTATTACTGATGGTACTATTTCGTCTGTGTCAGGGAAAGTGTAACAACCCTCGTATTGATTACCGATTAACCACTGAATTATATACTGATTATTGCTAAACTGGACCGCTAATGACTGATAATTGGATTAACTGAAGTACTGAATGGACTGATTGAAATTGAAACTGAAATCGAATAAGTTTATCTATTGAATTGCATATTGCATCTGTTTGATTGGTCGATTATCTGTTTGAATGTATATGTTTAAACTGCTAATTGAAGGCCTTATCGGCGGCCGTATTAGAAACCATTTAGTGTTTTGGGATCAGTAGAATATTTGTGATTTAATGATATATTTATCTGAAAAGTGATTAGGAATGATTAAATTGGATTAAAATGAGTTAATTGAAATGTTGGCCTTATTTACACTATTGCCATAGTTAGTGGACATTTTGTTTAACATTATCATTGTGCCTTACACACTTAGATGAACATCTTCATCAGCCCTTATTCTTGCATTCCAACCGACCAAACTTAGAGAAATAGAGGGAGAGTGAGAGAATTAAGCTCATTTGTTGAAATTGCTCAAGAGTTTAAAGATTTGTAGCATAATTGCTAAATTAAGCTTGCTAGACTTGGAATTGTCACTCTAGGTAAGGAATTCATTGTCTTCTTGTTATCTTTAAGCCCCATCTTGCATGTATCATGGTTATAGAGGGATTGAGTCTTGAATTTGTTCATAATTGTTGAATTAGAGCTCCATTGTTGCATGCATGCTCATGTAGTCAAGTTTGGAGGTTTAATTTCAAGAAAATCTCACATGCAAGCTTATATTCATGCATGGTCCATGTTTTCATCTTGTTTTCCAACTATTGAACTCAATTGAACAAGAATTGAAGCTTGATTTTGGTTTAAAGTTCATGCATTGCATGTTTTGAAAGTGTTCTTGAAAATGGGTTTGAAAATGGCTTTAATTGACCAACCCTTGGCCCTTGCATGTGCAAATTAGCTTTTGAAACTTGTTATACATTGAGTTTAAGTGTATTTTCCAGAATTTGGGGCCAAGAGGTTGAGTTTTGGATGGTTGAATGCTTGGTTCGAACTTGGGAGACAAATCTGGAAATTCCAGATTTTGCTTCCTCGCTCGAGCGAAGGATTCCTCGCTCGAGCGAGCACCTTTGTTCAGGGATCCGCTCGAGCGAGCATCGAGCGTGGTATCGCGCGTAAAAATCGAGCATCCAGTACTTTTACTGTTCCAGCAGCTCGCTCGAGCGAAGGATTTCTCGCTCGAGCGAAGCCTTTGATTTTGGAAGCTCGCTCGAGCGAAGGAAGGCTCGCTCGAGCGAGACCCCTGTTTTCAGCAACTTTTGAAAAATGCCTTCCAAGTGTATTTTTGCATCCTCATCCCATCCTAGGCATTCTTAGGCCTAGTTTAAGGCATCTTAATGAGGATTTAGATATAGAACCACACCGAGGAAATTTAGGGATTTAATTATCATCCTTCCCGACTGTGAAACTTAGTGTGTGTTCTATTTGTTAACTGTTTAGGGTTGGCTCTCGGGGACACGCTCTAGCTGCTATTAGCCCAATCTCTGTGAGTAACAGATTGTGTAAAGATATGTTCAAAATGGTTATCTTTTGAATACTGAACAGAACTGTTTACTGAACTGATATTGTTTATTGAATGAATGTATGTCCTGTATTGTGAACTGTACTGTGGCATCCTTAGCACTTATTGATTACTGTTATTGTTACAGAGCTCTGTCGGTTTCCTTGTGGAACCATACTGTTTATTGATCGATGGCCATCACTACTGTTGGGTCTGTTAAGACCCGGTCCTTCTGGACCTACTGTTTATAGGCTATTGGATGTACCACATATGACTGATTGACTGAAATACTGAAAGACTGAAATACTGTTTAATGAACTATTTTCATTATTGTAAGGACATTCATTCATAACCTCTTTACACTTATTGTTATTCACTGGGCTTTAGCTCACTGTTTATATATATATGTAGGTTCTCAGCAGCCAGACCGGAGCTAGGAGCGTGGGTTAGCCCCCAGTTTTGTCAAGCCAGCCTATGTGCCTCACTGCGAGGTTCCGAGACGCCATGCTATGGCTTGGGGTGTTTTTGTATCTCCCCACCTGTCTCTTGATTGTTTTGTATATTGTATAAACTGTTTACTGTTTGACCGTACTGTTATCGAGGGATTGAGTCCCCGTACTGAACGTTGTATATGATTGTATAGACTGTACTGTTTTGACTGTATGAATGCATGAAAAATGTTTTTGGCATACAGATTTTCACAGCTCAATGGACACTAGTTATTTACTGTATTGGCTTCCGCCAGGCCCTGTACTCTGTTTTACGGTATTACTGTTCAGCAGGCCTTCGGTAATCTCGGATTACTGGCCAGTTACGGTGCTAAACCCATAGGGCCGGGTTTGGGTCGTGACAGAAAGGTTTAATTCATGCCACCTCTTCCCTTCCTTTGTCCTCTGTACTCTATGTTAATCTTTTATCTTTGAGTCGTATTACTTGTGATTTAAATTGTAGTGTGACTTTTTTT